>PVIH01011450.1:21591-69214 GCA_004025045.1 Sigmodon hispidus
AAAAAAAAAAAAAAAAAAAAAAAAAAAAAAAAAAAAAAAAAAAAAAAAAAAAAAAAAAAAAAAAAAAAAAAAAAAAAAAAAAAAAAAAAAAAAAAAAAAAAAAAAAAAAAAAAAAAAAAAAAAAAAGCTGAAGATCCAAGACATTTATGCTAAAGATTTCCCCACTTTCAATGACATAAGAATGCTTTTGCTTAAGGTCCACTAATGAGTGAGTACATCCCCTGCTTATCTTTCTGGGTTTGAGATACCTCTCTCAGGAGGATAGTCTCCAAATCCATCCATTTGCCTGCAAATTTTAGGATATCATTTTTTCTTACTACTGAGAAGTACTCCATTGTGTAGATGTATCACAGTTTGTTAATCCATTCCTCAGTTGAGGGGCACCTAGATTGTTTCCAGGTTCTTACTATTACAAATAATGCTGCTAAGAACATAGTAGAGCTAATGTTTTTGAGGGGCGAATGTCCATCTTTAGGGTATATGCCCAATAGTGGTATTGCTAGATCCTTGGGGAGAGTAATTCCCAGTTTTCTGAGAAATGGCCATACTGCATTCCAGAGTGGCTGAACCAGTTTACACTCTAGCCAACAATGGAGTTTTCCCCTTGCTCTGCACCCTCTCCAGCATAGGCTGTCATATGTGTTTTTAATCTTAGCCATTCTGACAGGTATAAGATGGCTAAAGATGCTGAGTATTTTTTCAAGTGCCTTTTAGCCATTTGTAATTCTTCTCCTGAAAATTCTCTTTTTAGTTCTGAACTCCGTTTTTAATTTGGGTTATTTAGGGTTTGGGGCTCTAGTGTCTTAAGTTCTCTATATATTTTAGTGATCAGTCCTCTGTCACTTATAGGGTTGGTGAAAATCTTTCCCCATTCTGTAGTCTGTTGTTTTGTCTTATTGACTGTGTCCTTGGCCTTACAGAAATTTCTCAGCTTCAGGAGGTTCCACTTATTGATTGTTGTTCTTAGCGTCTGTGCTACTCGGGTTATATTTAAGAAGTAGTCACCTATGCTAATGCGTTGGAGGGTATTTCCCACTTTCTTGTCTATCAAGTTCAGCATAGCTGGTTTTATGTTGAGGTCTTTGATCCACTTGGATTTGAGTTTTGTGCAGGGTAATAGGCTTAGATCTATTTACTTTTTTCTACATACTACCATCCTGTTATGCCAACACAATTTGTTGAAGACACTATCTTTTTTACATTGAATATTTTTTACCTTTTTGTCAAAAATCAGGTGTTCATAGGTGTGAGGGTTAATGTCAGGGTCTTCAATTTGATCCATTGATCCACAAGTCTGTTTTTATGCCAGTACCAGGCTGTTTTTAATACTGTAGCTCTATAGTATAACTTGAAGTCGGGAATGGTGATGCCTCCTGAGGTTCTTTTGTTGAGCAAAATTGTTTTGGCAATCCCGGCTTTCCTGTTATTCCAAATGAAATTGAGTATTGTTCTTTCAAGGTCTGTAAAAAATTGTGTTGGGATTTTGATGGGAAGTGCATTGAATCTGTAGATTGCTTTTGGTAAGATTGCCATTTTTACTATATTGATCCTACCTACCCAGGAACATGGGAGATGTTTCCATTTTCTGATATCTTCTTCAATTTCTTTCTTCAGTGATTTAAAGTTTTTGTCAAACAGATCTGTTACTTCTTTGGTTTTAGTTACACTGAGGTATTTAATGCTATTTGCAGCTATTATAAAGGGTGAAATTTTTCTTATTTCTTTTTCAGCCCTTTTATCTTTAGTGTATATGAGTGCTAATGATTTTCTTGAATTGATCTTGTATCCTGCTACATTGCTGATGGTGATTATCAGATGTAGAAGTTCCCTGGTAGAATTTTGTGAGTCACTTATATATACAATCATATCATCTGCAAATAGAGATAGTTTCAGTTCTTCTTTTCCAGTTTGTATCCCCTTAATCTTCTTATTGCTTAGGCTAAAACTTCAAGAACTATATTGAATAGATAAGGAGAGAGGGGACAGCCTTGTCTAGTTCCTGAATTTAGTAGGATTGCTTTGAGTTTCTCTCCATTTAGTTTAATGTTTGCCATCAGCTACTTGTATACCACCTTTATTATATTTAGGTATTTTCTGAATTCCTGGTTTCTCCAGGGCTTTATCATAAAGGGATGTTGGACTTTGTCAAATGCTTCTTTAGCATGTAAGGAGATGATCATGTGGTTTTTTTTCTTCAATTTGTGCGCTCAGGACATACAGAGGGCTTCTTGGGGATTGAAGCTTTCTGGGGAGACTTTCAAGGTGGGGATTGGTCAGATTTTTTTCCCTTTCTTTTACCCTGATTTGGTTTTTAGTTTCAGAGCCAAAGTGTGTTTCCTTCACTGGCTCTTTTGGGCTTCAGGGTGAGGGTAGGTTTCTTTCACTGGCTTTGGTCTCAGAGCCAGGGTGGGTTTCTTTGGCTGGCCACTTTTCCCTACCCTTAGTCTACAGCTGGTAGTGCCACCTTTGGAGAATGTAGAACCTTGCAGACTTGAGGCCTGTCTGACAGCCATAGGGATGGGATCTGAGGATCATGGACTATCCTTTATACCTTCTGATTATTTGTGTCCTACTACAAAGAGATATGAGCACACCTTGCCGTAACCTTCCAATGCCATGCTTTCCCTGCTATAGTATTTATTTAAACCATAAAATAAAAGTAAACCTTTCCTCCCATAATTTTTATTTGTAAGCCATTTTGTCACAGTGAAGCAAAGAAAAATAACTAATGCACTTGAATATCTGAAACTAATTGATTTTCTGCGTCACTGGCTGCTGCTAAATTAACTGTACCAATGTGCCTTCTTACAATTGTCTCACTTCTAATTTAATACAAATGTTTCTTTGACAGAAACTTTCCCCACATTATGTACTTACTGATAATCTGTTAAACCAGCCTCTCACTAAATTTTAAGTGTTAAATGTGATTTAGAAGATGACTTTGGTTAAGACTGTTGACTTCTCGGATATCTGCCAATCTTCAAAAGATAACATACCTTCTCAGATCATCTCTAATTGCTCCTTGAGAATTCTGTTTTTTCTTTGATTATATCTATTTATTCTTTTAGTACAATATTTTATTATTTTATAATTTCAAATAAATGTATACATTTGTTTTGATCATACTTATTCCTCACCTCTTTCCCTAATTTCTTCCAGATCTACTTTTTATCTCCTTGCTATTCCTAATCTTGTATTCTCTATTATTTTATAAACTTCCAAATCTTCTTTGTGATGCCTGTATACTCATGGGTGTGGAGTCATCCACTGGAATATTGTAGTCTACCTTCCAGGGACTAAATCCTTAAAGAAATCTAACTCTCAGTTTTCCCCTAGAAACCATCAATGATAGCTCCTCAGTTACAGATGGAAATATATGAGTCACTCCTTTTCTATTTGAGAAAGCTGATTGGTTTGATCTTACGAAGGCAATCATAACTACTATGAGTACATGAGTGCAGTGGTCCTGTCATGTCCAGAAGATTCTTTTGCTTCAGTACTCCCAAAAACCCTATGATCTTTATGCCCACTCTTCTGCAACAGTACCCAAGCCTTCTAGAGGCCTTTAATATATATGTAATTTAATATATGTAGATTACGACTCAATAGCCACTTAGTCTCTGTACTTAAATCTGTTGTGAATTTGAGTTAACCACCATCCACTGTACTAAGAAACTTCCCTAAATAGATCTGAGAGTTACACTAATCTATAACCGTAACCCTAATCTATAGATAAAGAGATATTTAACAAAATCACAGTAGGAAGTTAACCCCTAGGCCTACCACCTCCTCAACCTTAAATTCTTGGTGAAATTTATTATACCAGGCATGCAGTTTTTCCTATGGACTAGGCCTTAAATCCCATCAAAAGAATAGTTGGCTACCTTTTTAACATTCATTCCACTGTTGCTACTATGAGCATATCTTTTGGGGGTATTTTTTTCATTTCTTTTTTATTGAAAGTAGTGTTTTTCCATACAATATATTCTGATTATAGTTTCCCCTCCCTCAACTTCTCCCAGATCTTCCCCACCTTCCCACCCACCAAATCCACAGCCTTTCTTTCTCATTCTCATTAGAAAACAAGCAGCTATCTAAAAGAAATAAACAATAAGATAAAATAAAAACAAATATGAGAATAGGACAAAAGAAACAAAAAATAGAGTTAAAAACCCCACAAGAAACACGCATAGATGCAGAGACACACACTTTCACATATATACAAATCTTCCCCTCAAAAAAACCCCATAAAACAAGAAACTACGACATATCAGCAAAAGACCTGTCCTTAACTCACATAGTTCATGCCTAAAGGAGATCCCTCAGCAGCTTACAAAGTACCTTCTAGTTCTCTGAAAGCCAGCAAGGAAGAAGCCTCTTGGTCAGAATTAGCTTGATGTTTTCATGTCTTGTGATGGAAATATGTAATGATTTCAGCAATAGTGTCTTATCAAGTTCTGATGGACACCTAATAGCAATGGCATTGGTCTGCATTTTTTGAGGTTTCTGAGATACTCCTGATGACAACTCCAAGAGGATAAAACCACATCTGACACTGATATTTTTACTTGACAACCTGTGTGTTCTAGAAGAAACATTGTTCCCTGTGTAGGACAAATGTAATTAAACTCTTCATGTATACATATATACAAACCTCCTCTGCCTTACCCTCCACTATCTGTTCTTGACTATTCCCCTTCTTTCAAATACAGAGAGCTTTCCAATACTCTGATATCCCCTTTGCAAAACAATCAAGATCCTCACCCATATCTGTCATATCTGTTATTGAATGAATATAGAAATGAGGTCTACAATATTACTGTAAAAACTTAATGATACTAAAATAAAAATACATAGAAATAGGTATGTACTTTTTCTTCAGATTGCTCTTAGCAGAGGCAGAAAATATTCTAGGAAAAGAATGGGAACCATTTACAAAAGTGTTGGTTATTAAACTACAAATATTCAAATATAACAACTTTAAGTGCTATCTCATAGATACACATCATCAATATGTTTCACTGATTAAACAAAAACAAAAATTCAAGTTCTCTTTAATCCCATGCATTTGTGACAATTGGCATACCTCTGCCAGGACTGGACAGAAAGGCTTCCTCTCATTTGTGGCCACATGGTATCAGCATTAAACAGATTACTGAATCCTTTGTGACTCTGACACAGAAAAAGGGTTGCACAAAAGCAATTTTCAGTATAACTTTAAAAAAAATAAGGAAGGAAGGAAATGTGCATTTTGGTAACATTTTTTGAGCCCAATAATCTTTTTCTAATGTAAAATTCAAGGTTCCTATAAAGAATCTCTGAAATCTAGAGTATTCGGCACTGCACTGGGCAGAGCTGCATTTGTTTTCATGCCCTCACATTCTCAAAGCACAATGTTTTATTTATGGGAACTCTATATAAAACTTGAAAAATTAAATAAAAACAGATATGGTTTGCTTATAAGTCCTAAGATCTCAAAAATTACCATTTCTGCCTGAGTTCTTGAGCCATACTTTTAGAAGCAACACCAGGTAAACATGAAAAAGACGTTACTCCTCTTTCAAGTTAGGTAGTATTTCTATTGGGCTTGACACATAGAAAGAGTTTCGGGTTCAGCAGCAGGCATGCCAGGGACTTGAAAATAAGATTTCTGGCATCTAGATCCTGAATCTATAAGCCATGTAAATTTATACATCTGGATGCGAAAAAAAAGAGAGGAAATGTTAGTTGAGGATCCAGCAAGGTCTTACTCACCAACTTGTTTTCATGAAGAGCTGTGTATTTATCCAGTCTTGCTCATTGTTGCCACCATTGCAACTTCAGAACTTACACTAGGTAAACAGCCAGATACTGAGTTCCATCTTTATCTTTTTGGTTTCACAAATATCCAAAATGGTTTTAGGGAGAATGATCTTAGGTGCTTCTATAAACTCTGGAGTCCTGAGGCAAAGTCTGATGGATTCAAAGTCTTCTTAGAGACTTGGAGTTAGTTTATACTAATTTCAGAATCTTATATGAGGTAACAAGTGCCAAATAGCAAAGCTCCTATAAGGTGTAAAAACCATATTGGCCAATAAATGTCATTTAGGAAAAACAATGCTAGCTTAAGGCAAAAGTGATTCAGTAACTTGGTCCTCTAAGGTATGCTGACTCTTTCCTTCTGCCACTTCCTGTTAAAATACAGAGTCTGTGGACAAATATGAACTCTAGGAAACTGGGAGGATAAAGACAAAACACTGCCTTCTACACATATCTTTATAGTCTTGTGAGCAAGTAGTTCACATAACAATGCCAATTCTGGACCTACCAAGATGGCACATATCCATGTTACTATAGTGCTGGCAGCCAGAAGCCAGAGGCCCATACTTACCTAGTCCTTTCCCCACAGGGACTCAAAAAACCACTCACTAGACTTAAAAGGATTCTCTAAAGATCTGTTTCTCAAAATTTGTTCTGGGTTAACAATAATGTTTATTCATATCAAATCTGACCCTTAATGTAAAGCAATGTAGGATAGTTTAGTAAACAGAAACTGAGCATTGTTGTTGTCACCAAGATGTTCAACCAAAAACACTTTCCTCAGATACTATCCATAACTGAAGGACATAGAAGTTTATTTAATCCTTTAACCCTAACCAAACTTATAATAATGTTAATTAAATTTTATAAATATACAAAAATATATTTCAATTAAATAGATAGTCTTCAAACACTTTAAAGACATATAAAATATGACATTTAAAATGTTTTAAAAACTTAAACTTTTCTAGACAGTATAACAGGTCTACTCCTGGCAACACCAATATATTTCAAAAAAATAATAGACATTAAAAAAACTTCATATAAAATTTACTTTGTGACAACAATAACCACTAAACAAAAAACTGTTCTAATATTGACTGCTTAATAATATATAAACTAGACATGCAAGTTCCATAAAAAAGTGACCTCTAAACTTTGACAAAACAAGCCGAGATAGTCATTCAAGTTCCTACTTTACAAAAAAAATTGCCAAACATCCTTCTAGACCAAAAAAAAAAAAAAACTAATAAACTATGTCAAATTTCCTACATCACTAAAAGATATGCCAAAGACTTTGGGCCATATAGGCTAAAGATAGTGCCCCAATGTTACAAAAAAACTTTAAATGACTGTCCAGACAGACAAATACCATCTCTGTCATTTTCTAGACTTTAAAAGTTGCTTACACTACCTATTTATTTAAATAATATTATATCCTTCTGTAAATCTTTAATATAATTATAAGTTTAATAATTATAAATATAATTCTTTTTAATTTACTCACAAAAATAAAATAAATAATAAAATATTTTCAAGTTTATTAATTACAAATAGGCTAAATATTATAACTATAATTTTTAATTAATAATTGTTCTATTATATGTAAAAATTAAAACCTTCCTTTTTTATTAGACAGAAAAGAGGAGATGAGTGAAAATGCTCTCTATATGCTATAAATAAAAAACTAATTTGGCCTATATAGAACACCATAAAAGTAAATAAAAGATCAAAGCACGAGCAAGTAAAAAGAGAGTAAAGTTAGTCAGTCTTCATCCGACCCCCAAAAAAACAAACATATAAGAGATACAAGTGAGCCACGGGCTGAGCCATGTGATAGTCAGATTAATAAAAATAAATTAAATTAAGATAAAAGAGCTAGCTAATAATGTACTTAAAATATGGACCAAACAATATAAAGTTAATATAAAAGTGTGATTCATTTCTTTGGGGGACAAAAGCTGCCGCAGACCAGGTTCCAAACCTCTGGGCCCAAAAGGGCCCGAAAAACATTTTACAACAAAAGTCTCTGTTGGTATAAGCTTAAAATAAAACTAAATTCCAAAGTAGTTAGCCATGAAGCATAAGTGAGTGGACATTCAGAGATCAAAGGAAGTAAATTCTGAAATTCCAGTACATCTTAATCTTTCAAATTAGTAAAATTTAAATACTTAATATATTTTTAGTTTTCCTTTATAATAGATTTTGATCTAAGTGAGGATTATAATTCTTTGAGTTGAGTTGAAAAGAGACTTGACTCCTAGCTAAAAACTTTTCATTACTAAGTAACTTCGTTCCCTGTTGCCCAATATGCTAGACAGATGAACTAGGAATGTGACGCATACCCATGTCTCACAGGCTAGTAAGATTCAGGGCTTGGACCACAGAGCTATAGTCTCATTCATATCATATCCTTCCAAGTACTTTACCCACTGTCCACAGAAGGATGGTCAATCCTATTTAGGACATTAAAAATATTTCTCTATGCTAATCCAAAGCCTCAGAGATGTATGTCATGAGAATAACACAGCCAGAGCAGCTGAGTTTCTTTGTGATTGAGTATAATTAGGTTAGCAGGATTGAACCTACCTCCACATCACATGCACCAAAATAAAAAACTACATAGCAAATGATTTGCTACTCTGCTGATAGATACAAAGCTGAAACTCTCTATGGCCTTGTGCTTAACTCCCTTGTGCCCATCTTGACGTCCAATCTCATCCCCAAGCCCAAGGAAATGTCAGATACTACACATAGAATGAAATTCCTGAAGGTCAATATTGTTAAATTTCAAACCCACAGCTGAGGTGCTTATTTAATATACCAAAGCAGACCTGGCCTTCAGGTTCTCCTAATATCTTAGTCCTTACATGTTATAGGGTATGGCTGGCACACCCCACCTTCTGCCCTGGACTCTCCAGCCCACAGGTTAGGCTGTTCTTTCCCCTGAGGTCCTTTCCTGTATAATCCAGGGTCCTTTCCTGTATAATCTAAACATTTTGGTTACCTGCCTGTTCGTACCTAGCTGCACCTTGTTCCCCTTACCCCTCTTCCTTCCCCTCCCTGCTCCCCATACGGCCCAGCTCAGTCTGATAATGCCCACTTTAAACTCTCCCAGATGTTCCCACCTCTGGCTATGCTCTCCCACAAATTTAGATAATCTTTCTCCACCACCATACCTAGAAGTAGTTATATCCTTTTATTTCCTTTTTATTTCTTTTTTTTTTATTCAAGTGTATTTATTGAATGTATCACTTGGTTGAAACTTATACTTTTTACTTTGCTTAAATAATATGTACAAATACAAGAAAATGTTCTGCCAAAAGTATGTATTCATAACCAATATTCTTGTCTAAAGTTATGCTTGTAGGTTCTCAAGTTACAAAGAGCCTATATCTTTACCTAGGAGTGAGGAACAGAGGAAGCACAGAGTATATGTGTAAGACATAAATGGAATCCAGAGTAAACACATTTTATTGAAACTCATATAATCAGCCTAGTCAAAGATGTCAATATCTCAGACTGATGGGACTAAACCTTCCTCAGATAAGGATTAAGGAATTGACAAAGCCTTCCTCTGATCTGTGTCTACAAGTTGACATAGTGTATAGAAAAAACAATGCTTCCTCTTTGAAGCTCCAGGTTGTTTACAGCCTGAGAATCTCCCCAACAGAGACCTCCTACCAAGACAAGCTTACTCTATGGCTGTGCTATACAAAATAAAATTTCTGAGGCTCTAGGTTTTTGCTCAGTTGTTGGTATTCTCCATTGAGCTAACAAAATTGTGGTGATTTGAATAAGAATAGACTCCATAAACTCATATATTTAAATTCTTGATCATTGTTGTATCCCTGTCAAGGGACCCCCAAAGACAGCCAGGGAGCTGGACTCAATGCAAGCACATAAGGGTTTATTATTATCATTCCATTCGAATGAACCAGGGTGGAAACCTTTTGTTCCAATGCAGCAGTGTTTGTGTGGGGGGGAAGAAAGGGTGTTACCAGCCCTGTGCCTGGAGGTGAGGGGGTTTTTAAAGAAAAACCTACATAAGCTAAAAGGGGCTTGGCGAACAGTAGACACTGGCTGAACTTTCTGGGATGAACCCAAGCCCTGAATCCACTGGCTGAACTTTCAGCACAAACCTAACTTTTAAATCTATTGTCTAAAAGTGAGACCTGGGCCCCGCCCTCAGGCACCAAAAGCTCCTTTCTTGAAAGCCCTGTAAGGATAGATCCAGGCCTCCACAGCCATCAGGAAGTGGTACTACTTGAGAAAGATTAGGAGGTGTGGCCTCTTTGAGGGAAGTGTCTCACTGGCAATAGGCTTTGAGGTTTCAAAAGCTCAAGTTAAGCCCAGTGTCACACTTTTTCTGTTGCCTACAGATCTGGATGTAGAGCATTCGGCTACTTCTCCAGCACCATGTCTGTCTGGGTCCTGCCATGCTCTGCATTATGATAATAATGAACTAAACCTCTGAAAGTACATGCAAGCTCTAATTAAATACTTTCTTTAATGAGTTACCATGATAATGGGGTTTCTTTACAGCAATAGAACATTTGAATAAGACAATATTCCATCTGATCCCAGATTTTCTGTACATGTCTGTCCTTTCTTCATTTTCTCACCTCCAAAGTCATGCTTCCAGGACTATACTATGCAAGGTGTGACCCAAAAGTTGTCAGCTTCCACATAGAGCTTCAGGGGTAAATTGTCCAACACGATGGGCTCTTCAGTCCTGTGATAAGTACCATAAATGCAAGAATATGTGAACCAGAGCCACCATCAAGCAGGGGCCCAGAGCTTAGCAGCTGTGTCAGACATTACCCTTGTTTCTGGGAATGAAGAATAATCCAGATCTCCACTGCAAGACAAAGGTTAATTTACTGACATTTGTATCATAAGAATGTAAGTTTGTTGATGTTTTTATACCCTCCTTTTGTATATTTGTCAAGCTCATTTTGGAGCAACAACTCTATCAGCAACATGAAAGATTTTTAATGTGACTGGTTTAAAGAAGAAGGTGAAAGCAAAGCCACCATTTCAGTTTACTGTTGTAACTTCACCTCTCTTTGACCTTCCAAAAATGACAGCTTTCTCAACACCTCTCTTCTGAGAAGGATACATTCATGTAGCCAACACCATAAGTTTGAACCTTTAATGAGCATATAGAATTCATGATCATGGAAACATTGAACCAAGTTTGATTGTGGCCAAAACATAAGCTCCAGCATGGAATGTGCCTCATAAAAGCCTTGGAGACAAGGGAGGGATGGAGAGGTCTGCTCCGCATCACTAACTTAGGGACATTCAAAGACAGTTGTACAGCTTTTTCCTAGCATTCAGGCTAAGAAAAAGACCTAGAGAAAGGAAAGAAACCAGCAACTGGGAAAATAAATTTCTCTTTCTACTTTATTTCATATAGTTATAAGTGAGAAAGGAGAGAACAAGCTCATGGAAAAATTGACATTCATTCATATTATCCTAGGATTAAAAAATTCATTTTTCTTCTTAAAAAATAACAAACTTTTTTAAATGTCCATGACAGGGTTTAAAAAGCATAGGTTTAAAAGGCATAAAGCTGGATGGTAATCAAGACTCAACCTTACTAGCACTTTACCAAATCTGTTGTTGTTAAAGAGTGAGAACTCCAAGGAAGGGAAGAGATGCCAAGTAGTTCTTCAAAGCTTCAGACTACAATCAAAACAGCATAGACAAGTCCATATTCTGGATACCTCCAGGGCTTCATCCAGTTCCCCTTCTAGTGGGAGATTCCTTGAAATCCTGATAGACCTAACCCAAGATAACATCATGGTGAGGTTATCTAGGGCTCAGAAATGGGATCTTTTTATCCACCTACTTTAAAAAAAATAAAAAAAGTAGGAAAAACAAGGTTTCAGTGTTCAGCCAAGTTTTAAGGAAACAGAAACACATACATACATCGTACATGCATACACAGAGAGAGAGAGAGAGAGAGAGAGAGAGAGAGAGAGAGAGAGAGAGAGAGAACAAAGCACACAGTAAAAGATCCTCCACAAGTGAGGGGAGTACTTGGACAACACAAGAGAAACTGTACTTGGAGGGAAAAAAGAAAACTCCAAGTTGGGTGTGTAAGGAGGTAAGGTTGTAGAAGGTAGGTATGGGAGGAGTTTGGGAATGCATTGTAAGAAATGTTGAATTTAATAAATAGCTATTGTTTAGTTTTTTAAGCAAAGAAAGTTAAAGACTAAGAATATAAAATTCAACATTCTCTGATTTTTACATTGCTTAGAAATTTATACAAGTGATAATACTTAATATTTGTATGTATTAAAATTATATATATTCTTCACTTACATGTATATACCTATATATGTGTGAAGAATTCCATTGCAGACCTACCACTGTCTAAGCCTCTTCTAAACCAGCATGTGCCTGATGACTGGACCCAAAAAATGTCCAAGATATTATGCCCCACCTTACCCAATTCAAAGAGGAGCAACCTTTTTAAAAAGTCTGGTTTTCCCCTCAGCTCTGCCTCTTCATGTGCATGAGAACTTCAAAGCAAAATAGGTGTGACAGCCTGGCCAACCTTTGATTAACAGTTAAGTCTCTTGCTCGATGTCCTTGGAAAACAACTTTGTCGAGGTGCTTGAGGTGTCAAGTCCAATCTAAAGTGAAATCTCACATTTTAACAGGTGTCTCATAATTACCATGTACAGTATCAGTTATGCTGGCCAGGAGAGTAAGGGGCTAGATTGTGCCAGGTCCCTTAAACCACACAGTGATGTCTGTGAGGGCCTGGCTGGCCCTCTTCCAGTCTTCCTGCTGGCTCAGTGTGCTGTTTACATCTGGGTGCTTTTCCTGTCACTTGCTAAGCCACCAGAGGAGAATGAAAAATTCTAGTGCTGTTGGTGCATAAGATATTTGGCCAGGGCCCAGAGAAGTGGCCAGTGGGCTGCTATGCCACATGATTATGGAATTCTGCCTTTATTTGGGAACCAGAAAGGGCACAGGCAAGCAGAGTGCAAGCTACAAGCACCTCTGATGAGGATTTGTTTGATTTGTCCTATGTTTGGTGCCAATGAGCAAAAACCCTATGAACCTTCTTCATCTTCCTTATCCATGCATACATTCAACAGATGTCTTGCATTATAGACATAATGAAGCTCAGCTAATCAGTGTTCATTAAACATGTACATATAAGGGAGCCAGATCCTGACCAGCCTGTCCTTTCTATCTGGCCACAGACACTTGACAATTTACACTGAAGCATAGATAGAAGCACATATGCCCTGGTATCACATTGTGACTAAAGGGTTCACTTTACAAAGACAAGAAATAAGTTTTTACTTATTTTTTGTTTCTTGAAAGAGGACTCGTTTTCCTTCCAACATCAAATTCTGAAGGTATCTGGTTGTTTTTATCCTCTGAAAATAATATTTTAAAAATTGGGTTTCTTAGGCTTCCCCTCTCACATTATTACAACTACATCCATTACTTGGATTTCAGGTTTATACATTACTAAATGTGAGAGTTTATCTCTATAAAGTAAAGCTGATATGTTGTGAGGCAATGGGGAACTTGAATACTAATGGCTAATAAGCCAAAAACAATTTTCTTCCACAAAGATACGAAAACTCTTCATCCAAAATGACAAACACATCTCCTGAAATGGATAAGGACTTAGGTGCTAATCATTGTCTCTGACTCAATAGCCTTTTAACAGGCAATCTTTCTATTAATGAGACAACATGATGGAGTCAGTGCAAAACAGGCCCTGAGTGCTGGTATGGAAACATAAGGAGGGTTATCAGATGGAAACACTTCCAAGACCTACTGTCAGGACCTGCTTAGTGAGATGTCTCCAACTTCCCTGATTTTGCACCCTTTATGCAAAAATGAGATGCCAAGACAGGTGAGATACCAGAATCAGGATGTATAGTCTGTAACCTTATTGGCATAGCCACATACACTCTCTGGAGTCCCTAACATAAGAGAGCTGATAGCAAAACATGGTTTTTATTATATCACAATAAATACACTAATTAAAATAAAATATCAAAGTTTCTTCTTATGTGAATTGACAGGTCTGTCTGTACAACAAATAATTTAGCAGAACAATAGAAAAACATCGTTTACTTGGGTAAATGATGATTTATGATAAACGCACAGACATGCATGAAGCAAATATAGCCAAAGGGACTCTTCAATCTCACAATGAAGCCAAAAGCTGAGTTCAAGCTCCTGTTATGGGATAGATGTGGCTCAAAGCACAATGGGAACTAGTTCATAGCAGATGGCTCATATTGCATGGCAAACTCTTCAGATCCTGTCTTCTATATTTCTCAGGTCTTCCCAGAGCCCCAGGCTCTGCTTCCATCTTACTTGATGTGGCTCAGTTGAGCTAGTTTATTTTTCCATATTCTGGGATTTAAACTAAATTTTCTCCATGTCTTTCCAGCTCAACTGGCCCATGACTGGTGGTGCAGACACACCCATTAGTTTTTCAATGCATCCATATGTAATTTTCCTTTAATGCTCTCATACCAAAGTGGGTGGTAAAGGCAATCAACTCCTTCCACAGTCCTCATTTCTATCCTATTAATATCTCTTCACCAGTGTGTCAACAATAACATTACAAGAAGATTCTATAATTTGGATTTTAAATGTTATAAAGTATTTATGCAAGAGACATTTCTGAGCCTCTACTGCAAATATAAACTCTGGGTATGTAGGCTACTAGTCTTTGACTGCCATTTGCTGGTGAACTCAGTCAAAGAAGTGTAGAGAGCTGCATTGTACCACGCCCTAAAGATGGCACTGGTTTCTGCCTTCCGCCTTCCCGAGGGTGAGTGCTCTCGGGAGTAAACAACTCCTTATATGGCTGTAGGCGAGGATGGTGGCTTGCTTCCGTGTGCTAGGACCTATTGGCAATGTCCACGTGGCTTACCGGGATCAGAGGCCCTAAGGGTATATAGCCATGAGCGGGCTTCCCCCGGGGGTCAGAAGATTGTTCAAGGTCCTGAAGAGAAGAATCCAGAGTTGCGTTCTTCCTTGCTGGAGAGGTTGGGCTCGACAACTGGTGATCTGTAACGGGGAATCGCTCTGATGGACGATGGGATCCAGAACTCTCCGCAGTCAGGGGATATACCGGTAAGTCCCAGGTAATTCGGATCCGCTGTTATAGCGGGCAGAACTCTGTCTGTGGAGAAAGACGGAGGAGAGGGAGTTCGCTGACAAGTGAGTGTAACCTCTCATTGCTGTGGACGCGCAGCAGGAATAGAGAAAGTTAAACTGGGGCTGTTTGGCAAAGGCTCCAAGAAGATTCTGAAAACAAGACAGAAGGGATATAAAAGGATGGGTAACTCTACTTTACATCCAATTTTTCTAGCTCTACAGGAGCTGTTACAAACTAAAGATCTGAAAATTAAGGAAAGCACATTAGATTCTTACAGGAATGTGACATTGCAGCTCTGTGGTTTGCTGCTACGGGCAGTCTAATGGTGTCCTCCTGGGAGAAGTTAGGGCGAGATTTAGACTTAGCCTATGAGCAGGGAGCTCTAAAGGCAGGCATGAGATCCATTTGGAGGGTGATTTGAGGCTGTTTGAATGATCAGAGGTGCTGTGTGGCAATTGAAGGGGGTCGGGCCACTTTAGAACAGTTAAAAGAGGAAAGTTCTGATGGGGCGCGCAGTGAAGAAGCGAGAAGCCTTATAGCTGAAGGATCAGATTCCGGGGGAAACATTTACCTGGATTTAGAGGATTTTCAGCTTCTGGATCTTGAGAGCAGTAGTTCTGAAGAAGACCTATCAAGGTCGGAGGAGTCAGGAGAGGAAAGAGAAACTAAGAAATTTATTTCAAAAAAGGGAAAGAGGGAAAAGAGGCTAGCCCTGAGGGAGCGCTCGCTTCCTGAGAAGCATGGCCCCCTGCCGTCTGCTCCCCCAGCTTACTCAGATGGAGGGGGTGGCTTTGGCAGCCGCAATTGGTCCTTCAACCCTACAGTATGGAGAAAAGTGAGACAGAAACTGGTGTCAGCATTCCCTGTATTCCAAGATCCCCAGGGGAATCGTTACAAAGAGCCCCTGGACTTTAAAGTAATCAAGTCACTGGCCGAATCAGTAAGAACTTATGGCATTACCACCTCTTTCACTTTGGCGCAAGTGGAGGCGTTGAATAGACACTGCATGACGCCCAATGATTGGAGCAGTCTTGCGAGAGCATGCCTTAGTCCAGAACAGTATTTAGACTGGAGAGCATTTTTGATTGAGTTCGATAATGAGGAAGCAGCAGCAAACCAGGCAGCTGGGAACCAGGCATGGGATAGGGACATGCTATTGGGACAGGGTCGTTTTGCTAATCAGCAGACAGGCTACTCTGTGCAAGTCTATGAGCAGGTCAATAAAATTGGCATCAAAGCCTGGAAATCTCTCCCAAATAAAAGAGAGGTGAGTAGGAACCTTACTAAGATCCTACAAGGATCCACTGAGCCCTTTTCTGATTTTGTGGCCAGACTAGTGGAGGCTGCAGGCCGCATTTTTGGTGATCCTGATGTTGCCATGCCTTTGATTAAGCAGCTAGTATTGGAACAATGTACCAAGGAATGCCGAGCTGTCATTACCCCTTACAAAAATAAGGGACTTGAATCCTGGATGAAGGTGTGCCAAGAGTTGGGGGGGCCCGCTGACTAATGCAGGGCTAGCTGCAGCCATGGTGCAACTCATCAAGAAAAAGGGGAACAATGCAGGGGCCTCAGGAGCTTGCTTCTGATGTGATAAAATAGGCCACCTAAAGCGGAACTGCCCTGACCAAGGAAATGGCACAAGGAGGGATGAGCCATGCCTTGTACAGCCCAGGTTATGCCACAAATGCTGGAAGGGGAGGCATTGGGCGAATGAGTGCCACTCAGTTAGGGATGCAGAAGAACGGCCCATTGACAACCAACAAGCAGGGGCCCATCCAAAAAATGGCCTGCGCCCCCCCCTGTCCTCAAGGCCTGCAAATATATGGGGCAGTGACAGACCAGGCCGAGGGCCAATCACTGGAACAGTGGCCAATCCTGCGCCACCCGAAAGACCGCGGAGAGCCACTATGGGCTCCTCAGGGCTGGACCTCCATGCCACCACCAGACTCATACTAACCCCTCAAATGGGGGTGTAGGTGATAGAGTCCGACTTTTCAGGACCTCTGGAGCCTGACACCAAGGGCTTGTTGATAGGGCAATCATTCTCAGTGCTACGAGGCCTTAGAGTTCTCCCAGGCATAATAGACCCAGACTATACAGGAACAGTGAAGATAATGGTGGAATTCCTGAAAGGGACTACTGCTATATCTCCAGGTGATAGAATAGCACAATTAGTGATTCTTCCTAGCCTACATGGCCGCTACCCTGCCACTCAGAAAGAAAGGGAAAAAGGGGGATTTGGGTCCACGGGCATGGACTTGACATTCTTGTCCATGGAGCTGGATCAGCAACCCATACTAACCTTAACAGTAGATAATAAAAGGATTCTAGGACTGTTAGATACTGGTGCTGACAAAAGCATTGTAGCAAGGAAGGATTGGCCCTCCGGGAGGCCGGTTCAGGCCTCCTCACAAACCTTACAAGGTTTGGGGGTACGCCAATGCTCCTGAAGTTAGTGCAAGACAACTTTCCTGGAGAAGTGATGAAGGTCACTCAGGCAGAATACAACCTTATGTGCTTGATTTACCCATTACACTCTGGGGGAGAGACCTATTAAAAGACATGGGCTTTAAGCTTTGCAATGAATATTCAGTGACATCCCAGGAGATGATAAAAGACATGGGATTTCACCCAGAATTTGGTTTAGGAAAGCACTTGCAGGGTAGGATGGACCCTGTCATGCCTCAATATAGAGTGCCAAGGCAAGGATTGGGTTTTTCATAGGGGCCACTGAGGATGGCCATCACCTGGAAAACTGAGAAACCTGTATGGGTCTGTCAGTGGCCCCTGTCTTTAGAAAAATTGAAAGCAGCCCAAGAACTAGTACAGGAACAGCTAGCACAGAAGCACATCATACCCTCTACTTCGCCATGGAATACACCTGTATTTGTGATTAAGAAACAATCAGAAAAATGGAGATTGCTACATGATTTAAGGGCCATAAATAGTCAGATGCAAATTATGGGCCCAGTTCAACGAGGCCTTCCGCTGTTATAAGCCTTGCCCTCTATATGGCATCTTATTGCAGTGGATATTAAGGATTGTTTTTTCTCTGTACTGCTCCATCCCAAGGACACTGGAAGATTTGCCTTCATCGTCCCCTCCTGCAATCACGAGGAGCCTGATCAAAGATTTGAATGGGTTGTATTACCTCAAGGGATGGCCAATAGCCCTACTATGTGTCAACTATATGTGGGGCATGCCCTGTAACCAGTACGTGAAGCGTTTCCTAAGGTGCACTGCGTCCATTATATGGATGACGTATTGTTAGCGGGAAAACAGAGAGGTGAGATAGAAGAGGCCTATGAAGTGCTGGTGAAAACACTCCAGCACCGAGGGCTCTTTATTGCCCCTGAGAAGGTACAATTGACTCAGATTGTTGATTATTTGGGAGCAAAGATTGCTCCTCAAGTAGTTCAGCCCCAAAAGAAAGAGATAAGAAAGGACAATTTAAAGACTTTGAATGATTATCAAAAATTATTAGGGGATATAAATTGGGTTAGGGGATTTTTAAAATTGGCAAATTATGAGCTAAAACCCCTATATGACATTCTTAAAGGTGATACTGCCCTAGATTCCCCTAGGCATTTTACTAAAGAAGCGCATCAAGTGCTACAGTTGGTGGAAGATAGGCTAAGACAGGCGTGTTTGATGTGAGTACAAGAGGATCAGAAGTTGTTGCTATGTATATTGCCCACCTTTAGACAACCCACAGGGGTGCTATGGCAACAAGGACCTGTGCTATGGATACACCCCAAGGTTTCCCCAAATAACAGCATCGAGCATTACCCCACAGTTGTTGCTGAGTTGGCCCAGCAAGGTCTTCAACAGGCTTTACAGTTTTTTGGTCTGCTCCTGGAGAGCATCGTGGTGCCTTTCACTGCAGCACAAATTTCTGTGCTGTGTGCCACCATTGACTGGGTTATACTCCCATGCTCCTTCCCTGGTGAATTAGACAACCACTATCCACAACACCCATTAATGACTTTCTTAAAGGAGCATCCTGTTGTTTTTCCAAAGGTAACAGCTACAGAACCTATTCCTGGCACAATTAATGTGTTTACAGACGGCTCTAAGACCGGAGTAGGGGCATACATAGCCCAAGGCCAATCACCGGCCTAATGCCAATTTGCTCCAGGAACCCCTCAAATAACAGAACTTCAAATAGTATTAGAGGTTTTTAAAACCTTTTCTTGTGCATTTAATTTGATTTCTGATTCAGTTTATGTTGTTAATGCCTTGAAAATTCTTGAGGTGGCAGGTCCTATAAGATCTTTCAGTACAGTTACAGGTTTATTCTCTCAGTTACAGGATCTTATTAGGAACCACTCTAAGAAGTTTTTTCCCCAACACATTAGAGCCCACACCGGCTTGCCTGGGCCTCTGAGCAAAGGCAGTGCCTTAGTGGATGCCACCACGCGGCAAGAATGGGTATTTACTGTCACCCCCATTATACAAGCCAAAGAATTTCATCAGTTATACCATGTTAATGCCAGAACTTTGCAAAGCAAATTTCAGCTTTCTAGGCAAGTGGCCAGGCAAATAGTTTTGGATTGTTCACATTGTGTGGAGTTTCAGCATCCCCCGTCATTGGGAATTAACCCCCGTGGTTTGCTCCCTCTTAAAATCTGGCAAATGGATGTTATACATTTTTCTGAATTTGGCAACCTCAAATATGTGCACATGTCAGTTGACACCTGTTCTGGTATTATCCATGCCACTGCCCTAAGTGGAGAGAAAGGGCGTAATGTCATTGCTCATTGCCTTGAGGCATGGGCAGCCTGGGGAAAACCAATGCAGCTTAAGACTGATAATGGCCCAGGATATACTGGACATCAATTCACAACCTTTTGTGCACAGATGGGAGTGCAATTGATCCATGGCTGCCCTATAACCCCCAAGGGCAGGGCATAGTGGAAAGAGCTCACTGCACACTCAAGGAGAGCCTTATAAAACAGAAAGGGGGAATAGGCCACGGCCGTACCCCAAAGGAAAGACTTTCTCTAGCTCTCTTTACTCTTAATTTTTTTTAAATTTGGATGCCCATAGAGCTGCGGCAGCAGACTGGCATGCCAATCCAGGCACTATGCAGAAAGGACTGGTGAAATGGAAAGACATCCTCACAGGCCACTGGTGCGGCCTGGACCCTGTTTGTGTTTTCCTGCAGGATAGAAGTGATTCAGTTTGGGTACTGGAGCGCTTGACCAGGAAGATTCAATTGGAAAAGGAAAATGAGGCGGGGAGAGCAAGCAGACGATGCAGAAGCTCCAGTTGCTGACCCTGATGGTGCAGATAAGTGCTGACTAACTTCCTCCCTTTTTGTTTATAGTTAGTAAGTTTGAGCCCAGCCAGTGTAGGAATGAATCTTGCTTTTATACTCAATGCTGGAATGCTACTGAGTTTTACTTTGCTATTGTGACCCGCATGCCACGCTGGGTGCCAGTCCTGGTGGTGGCTCCCCATACAATGAGTCACTTTAGATCTAGAAGAGACTTTGGAATTACAGTCGCCATAATCACAGCCATTTCATTGACTGCCATAGGAGCCACTACTGCTGCCATAGCCATGAGCCATACCGTGCAGACTGCGCAGACTTTGAATGCGGTCTCGGCTAATATAGTACAGGCCCTAGACATACAAAAGAATCTTATTGCCCAGTTAAAAGGGGGCTTGATGGTTATTAATTAAAGGATCGACCTGGTCCAAGAGCAGACTGATACTCTTTGGCAGCTGGCCCAGCTTGGCTGTAAATGGAAGTTTCCAGGATTATGTGGGATTAGTGCACAATATCAGAATTTTACTCATGCTGCAAATTTGTCTAAGCAGTTTTCAAGTTATCTTTTAGGAAATTAGACTGGTGAATTCAAAAATTTGGTGACTCAGCTGAGAGTGGCCATTGTGACCGTGAATTCTACCAGAGTGGATGTGGACCTGGCAGAAGGACTGGCGTCCTGGTTTTCCACTGCTGTGGATCACCAGAAAGAGTGGGCAGGAATGGGAGCTCTGGCAGGCCTGATGGTGCTGATATTCCTAGTTTGCCTGTGGTGCATTTGCCATGTTAGGTTCCTTCAATGTCGCAATGCAGCCATGATTGTCCAAGCATTTTCAGCCATTGGAGTCGGTCAGTCCCCCCAAGTTTGGTCGGCCTCCCTAAAGGAGAAGCCTTAAGAATGTTTTGCAAGATGTGAGGCTTAGCACTGCACATGAGCTCTCTGGCTTATGGGAACTCATGTGGAGTACATCTGGTTGCACGCAGGTTGACACTCAACTGCCTGCCTCTGTGAAAAAGGGTGTCGGACGGGTCAGGGATTGTCTGGGTGGATGACACCCGGAGCGATACCTGTACATGTTCCTTTTGCACTTCAGAGACTAGACCTCTGCTTCTGCCTGCCTATTTTTTAAATAAAGAAGAGGTAACTGTAGAGAGCTTCATTGTACTGTGCCCTAAAGATACTGTAGAGAGCTGCATTGTACCACGCCCTAAAGATGGCACCGGTTTCTGCCTTCTGCCTTCCAGAGGGTGAGTGCTCTCAGGAGTAAACAACTCCTTATATGGCTGTAGGTGAGGATGGTGGCTTGCTTCCGTGTGCTAGGACCTATTGGCAATGTCCACGTGGCTTACCGGGATCGGAGCCCCTAAGGGTATATAGCCATGAGCGGGCTTCCCCCGGGGGTCAGAAGATTGTTCAAGGTCCTGAATAAACTGCTGAAGAGAAGAATCCAGAGTTGCGTTCTTCCTTGCTGGTGAGGTTGGGCACGACGAAGAAGATCTTTTTTCTAGAATCCATTTTAATCCATTAGGCCTTCCAAATAATCTCTTGAATAACCTTGTAGCCCTGTGTAGAAACCATTCTATGGAGATAGTCTTCAATATCACCTTGGTGAGCAGCTTTGATTTGAAGATAATTAAAACTTACTAATTGAAAATATTCCCTACTGACTTGCCTAAATTTTTCACTCTTAGTTAATTAAACAGAAGTTATTGATTTAAATGCTCAAAATACTTATTGAATGTCATTATATTTTAATCATTCAGCTAAATGAGGAAGTATGTCAAAAAACAAAGCAGATCTATTCTTGTTATTCTGATACCTGTAGTCTACAAAGAAAACTAACTGATATTTCTGATTGTGAACTTTATCCATGTTATTCACAGTCACAAGACCCTGTGGCTATACCCATCAACAGGGTTACACATCCACTGTGCATCTTTGAGGGTCCATGATACATTGGGAGCAGCTAGATGATGTCTGTGGTGTATCACCACTCAGACTCTTCTCAGAAATGACTGGGTGTAAGAGGCTTTTGACTTCTTTCCTGATGCTAATCAGGCAACTTCATTATCTGGACACATTCTGTCTCACACAGGTCACACTGTATTTTAGAAAAATATAATAAGATTCATGACAGAAGGTATTAGATGTCCATACTCTTACTTGAAAAGAAAGAAAAGTAAATAAATATAAAATTGTTAAAGTTCACTTTTCCTCTTTCACCACTTCTCACTCCAAAGGCATCTTTTTCGCAGAGCCTATTGAGGAAAACATCAACTAAATATTAAATAAGCAAACTTAGGATCAAATGAGAAAACAAAGCCTCATAAATGACACAAATATACTGTCCAGAGAAACCCACCCAGCACTGGATGGAGTCTATTCCATTACAAAGAACAAGATGATAAGGAGGCCTAGATACAGCAACAGATGACCTCCTAGGTATCTGAGCTGCAATACCCTCAATTTGTTTTCAGTTTCAGAAAAGAACTCATCCCCCAGTATCAACAAAGGCAGTAGAAATTTTCCAGGGAGAAATAAATTCAACCTTAGGTGCCACTAAGCAATGGAGCCAATGGAGTTTCAGATCTGCTGTGCATCTTTTGAAATTCCCTACTTCCTCTGTTGATATTGTGGAATGGGCCTATTGTGGACCAGCACCCAGGTTCTGTTCATAGCTAGAACATAGATTTAAACCTAGAGAAAAGAATGTAGAAATGGGAGATCCCTCAAAGACTCTCTCTACCTAGCCAGAAATTCAGTGTCTGATTTGACATTTTAATCTTTCTGTTTTCTTTGGATTCTCCCATATGCATAACAATTATTCATTTGTGATATAATCAATGCTATATTGCTGATAGCAGCTTCCCCAAAGTTAACAGATTTTACAGAACTCCTTAGCTGACATGAAAACTCTCCAGTTAAACATAAACCTAAATGCATATTGCTCTCCACAATTCCTATTTTTATCTGAATAAAATTGCAAAGGTTTACAAGCACAAAGTTTAACAAGTATAGAACACCATGTAACCCAATTCAGAGTCCAGATGATAGTTAAGACACATTCATAACCAGGCAGCATAAGCGAGACCATTAAATAAGACTATCTTGTATAAAAGCTATGAATACTTTAGTGTGTATTACACAGTAGTGAATATAGCTTAAGCACTTGTATCACATATATCTCCTGTTCTATGTTTTCCAAAAATTTATTCTTTTGAGTTGATGTCTTTTTAATTCATTTCTTTTTGTCTCCTGAATTCTCAGAATGTTATTCAACCCTGATTCTTTGTGGCCTTAGGGCTTTACAAAAGCTCTACCTAAAATCTCTGAGACTGCCCTGGTTGTTCTCTATCCCAAACAGCTCTACACTTCTGTCCAGTATTTTGTGTCTGTTGTGTATTAAAATGTAGCTATATAAGATGAAGCTGGATGAATTTGTATGTTATTAGAGTTGTGTGAGCTCAGTAAAGCGAATCACCCTATACAATGGGTGTAGTAGTTGTAAAAAGGAGTCAAAAATATTTACATTGATATTTTAAATGTTAATAATCCTTATAATTAAGCTAATATTTATACTTTTAATGCAATACTTTTGATATCACATAGCTGATAAATTCTTAAGGCTAGCACTTGTGGCTTCTAATCCACTTGTAGGAAAATCTTTTCTCTCACTATCTGCATGAGGGTAAGTTCCAGCTGAGAACAAAATGCTTTTGGTGACTACTGGCCACAAATTATCTGAAACAAAATTAGGTAGTAAAGTACAATTGTCATATTTCCATAGAACTCAGTTAGCTGTTAAACCCAAAGCACTACACCAAGTCAATTATTACTGCAGTGATTGCACACTTTCCATTTTATTAATTTGAATGTTCTCTGAAGTCACTGACAGAGGGGATTTAATCTTCAAGATGGATCATGCACATGCTCATCAATTAATGTGGTTTCTTCCAATGTGGATTTCCAATCAGTCTTAAGTCATCTTGCCAAAGAGAAATACTGATCTTTAGATAAGTAAAAAATCCCTTGGCAGAATGGATAAATTTTGTTCTCTTAAGAATTTTATGAAATATTTAGAAGCTGATGTTTGGTAAACAAGAAAGAAAGAAGTAAAAATAAATGGCACCCATTTGTAGCGTGAAGTTTTTCTGTCATGTCCACACCCTTCAACCCAGACAAAGCTGTCCCACTTTTTTATAAAATAATTATTCAGAGGCTAATATTAATTATAAATTGTTTGGTCTATGGCTTAGGCTTATTACCAATCAGCTCTTAAAACTTAACCCATTTTTATTAAACTATGTATTGTTACATGATTCTGTGGCTTTACCTCTGTCCTATTACATCTTGCTTTCTGGGTGGCAGCTTACAGTATCTCTCCCTTCTTCATCTTTATCTTTGCTTGGATTTCCTACCCTCCTCTAAGCTGCCTTGCCATAGGCCTAAAATACTTCTCTATTAACAAATGGTAATAAAGTATATACACAGCATACATAAAGATATCCCATACCAACAAGATAGTGACAAAGTATGCCTCAGGCTCCCAGAAGATACTATCCAAACACAGTAGATAAGAGGTGAAGTACTTGACTTATTCTATATAATTCAAACTATGTTTCTTTTAACTTAAACCATATTCTTTCATTAACTAATATTATTTGCCAAGATGCAGGAGAAATATTGCATTTTATTGTCTTCTCTCTTAAGTACATTTTATTGCTAGCTAATGGCACAGCACAATAAATAATTATACATACTAGTGGGAGAATGTAAGCAATGAAAAAAACAACACAATACGGGGAGAAATGGTTATAAAATCCACTGATGAAAGTCTCATGGTTATTAAAAAGACCAAAACCTAATGTGAATTAGTTTCACTTAACAGAGTCATAAACTGACAGATTATCATTGCAACATCTATAAGAAAATGGAGTATCTCACATGTCACATCTGGTACCTCATCGTTGATGACCTATTAAATCAGTTTATATTGAAATTTTGTTTTACTCACCCTGGACTGACTCCTTGAATCCCACTCTGTAGTGGGAAATCTGAAGTTATGTTAAAAAAAAAAAAAAAAAAAAAAAAAAAAAAAACCGCTGGAGTGCTGAGCCAGGTGGAGTCGGTTGTCTGGGGGGAAACGATGAAAGAGAGCCGCGCCGGAAGACAAAAGCGTCGCATTGTGGGACGAGTGACGTGGAAGGAAGGACCAGACTACAGGGACTGCTTTCGCTCTGCTGCACAGATCGTTCCACGGATCGCTCCTGCTCTGCACGGTTAGGATTGCTCCGGTTCTCCACGGTTGGGACTGCTCCTGCTTGCTGCAGTACGGATCGTTTGTGCTCTCCAAGGTCCTGCTCTCCGCTTCTCCATCCTTCTCCTACTTTTTCTCCTTCTCCCCTGGAACAATCCCTGTTATGTAAGTAACTTTAAATAAAAATCCTTAGTTAGTATATATTTCTTGGTGGGTTAGTACCGCGATACCACTCCCCTTAGAGGAACACCTGACTCACTCTTGAGGTGGGGGGAGAAATCTGGATCTGCCAAGAGTGGAGACTGAACTAAGCAATATTGGGTCAGTGGGACCATGGGACTGTCTGCTGCCTGCCCATGGAGGGGATGGGGAGTTGTGGAGAAGAAAGAATGACCTGATGTGGTGGGAGGGGGAAGGGACCTTGAATAAGGATATACAAGGATAGAAAGTGTGACTTCTTTGAAAAAATAAATAAATAATAAAAAAAGAAATTTTGTTTTACTTTTATCTAATAGCAATTACCTTACAAGACTGGATCACTTTGAATCAAAGCAAATAGGAACTTAAAAATGTGTCCCATGCTTATAATCCTCGTATTTAAGAGGTGAGTAGAGGTAAGAAGATCAGCAATATAAGGCCACCTTGGGCCACACAAAGACACACAATATCAAAAGGAAGAAACAAGGAAAATGGGAACCAAGTATGGCAGAAGAGTAAGAACTGGAGACTAAAACCTCAAGATTGTCCTATGAAAGAAGTTAGTTTACAAAGACTGAGTGGCAGTCCTCCCTCACTCAAGTTTTATATAGGAAACAGAAAAAAGTACAAGAAATATGGAGGATGGGCAGATGCTGTGTAAATGTCCTACAAAAAACACAAACCTTTAGGCTTGATGTTTTTATGCTTTCCTTGGTCCCTGGTTCTTCTCTGCTCTCAAAAGTGCTTCTCCATTTTTAATAAATTATTTCTATTTCTAACCATATGGCCTTGGTCCTGAAATACCAGAACCTAGAACTGGGTGTCCTTTGAACTCAGATCTGCAGCCAGGACTAAATATGTTCATCTCTTTTTCAGATACTAGCCAAACTCTAAGCATGCTTTTTCTAAGATTCAGGGTTTTCTCACTGTCTCTGATTTCCAAATTTCAAAGCCATTACTTTCTTTTTTTCTCCCTCCTAGCATATGCCTATTCACAGCATGTGTGCTTTCTTTCTTTGTTAATTTTTTGTTAGTTTCCCAAACTTTAATAAAATTATTGAGTTTACTTCATTGCAATTATGTTTATAAATTCTTTTATTAGCAAAGCTAGAACTCAAAAGAAAACCTTAATTTTTTGTAACAGGGAGTGGGAAGAGAGAGAGGGGAGAAAGGAAAAGAGAAGAAGAAAAATATTAACCATATTAAAGAAAACATTTATGGTGCTGACCACAGACTTTCAAGCTCACATTGCACAATATCAGTTGGAAAAATCATAGTTGAATCTGGTCCAGGCTATTGTTGTCCTAAATACTCAACCTCCAGTGTCCCTGTTCTTATAAGCAAAGCAGAGATAGAAACTCACAATTTTACCATTCTCCTCCCTCATCTTTACCCAACCAGACTACAAGGGCCTGTTCTTTCTATACATTAAGCCTGGAATTCATCTAATTTGTTTTAAAACCTAGAAGTACCATGCTGCAGACTCTGTCTGTGATACCTATCAGAGGCTGTTGGATAAGAATCAGGACTTTCCACATCTAAGTGGAGAAAGCACATAGTCTATTCAGGCTTCAAATTTGTGATCCTCAGAGTGGCAAGAGTAGTTTTTCAGGCTCTCACTTCCTGACACCATGGATATATGAGTCTATAGCACATATATGTATCTGATGTGTAATTATAAACTCCTCTTGAGTTGTCTGTTGCTTATCACAAAAGCATTTCTATATAACTTATTTTCAACTTTAAGATCATTTGTATCCTAAGTTAGATTTGGTGGCTTAAACAGAATGCATTAATTTTCAGCCTTAAAAATAAAACTATAAAATGAGATTCAGATGGGAGGAGAAAAAAAGTACATATAGTTAATATTGTCTCAATTAAATATAAGATTAAGGGGTATATAATGCGAAATTATCAATAGGTTATTAGAAAACTAAGGAATAAAGAAATATTACATTTGGCCATAACAATACAAGTAATAGAGGTGCTGAGTGGTCAAGGAGCTAAACTTTTGTCATACCCAGAACCAATGATCGCTTTCTTTTTTCAAAATAGTCTAGCTTATTTTAAATGGCCTAAAAAAAGTTTTTTGCCTTTAACATACCTAAGATCACCTAAGCATTTTACTGAAACCAATGTTCAGTTCACTAAGGAAGTCTAAGAAAGGCTAAGATTTCATCCCTAACCTGCTCATTCTGAGAATCTCATTATCATCTCCAACATCAGGTGACACCCTAACTTGAAGAACAAGCTGGGGAAATAAAAATCTTCTGAATATGAAAGAAATCTGCAGGCATGTGTTGGTTAAGCTCTGTTTGAAACCTGTTTATTGTTCTTTCCAATATGTTAATACTTTTGAAAATGCATGTATGAGAAAAAATACATACAGACTAAAGCTCTGCTCTTGACTTGAAAGATTGGACAGGAAGTGATGGCAATTGTGAGAATACATTCTCCCTGTGTAACCAAAGCACAGCATTCTCATTTCTTCCCAAAGTCCTAAGCTCAGTTGAAGTTTTCTCTTTTTAGAGGAAATTTGGAAAAGCAGACCTAATGGTACTAAACAGAACATCTCTGTTCTTGTCATACAAGAAGGAATCTTGAATATAAATATTTGTAACATTGTAAAATAGATAGCATAAAATGAAAATATGTAATAAAATTATTCTAAAATACTCACAACTTGATTTCTACATAGTGGCATACAATTTTTATAAATTTATAAAAACGAAAATGAATGTTTGGGCATCTGACTTATTATTTTGTCTTTCCTCTGTGTCTAAATGTTCTTAAACTTGATAAAGTTGACACAGACATTTGATATAACAATTTCTCAAAAGTGGTGTATTTTAAAAGATGAAGAAAATTATAACTGCCCACTCAACAAGAGGAACTATCCTTTTACAAATTTACTAATCATAAGAGTTCACATAAATGTCAAACATGTAAAGATCTTTCATTTCTTAAACATACAAATAACAGAGAAATGTTGGCTTAATGTAAGTTATAGCTTTAGAATAGTTATAACTTTTTTCAGTATTTTTTACCACTCTCTTAAGTTCAACCTGCTAAAAAAAACAGAATTTCTTCATAGTAGATAAAAAATATATGAAATTTGTCTTATCAAAATTGGGTAAGAACACAATCATCAGCAGTAAGAGGAGCTGTTGATCATTTTTAAGTAGAATTTGTTGATTAATTTTAACAAAATTCATTCCCTGAAAACTGTTTTGCCTTCATGTTTTGATAGAAAATATCTATAAAACTACATCAATCAATATAAGATATTGCCTCTCTCTAGACTTCATTGTATTGGTCATGTAACAGCATGAACATTGATACATTTTAGCTCTCAAAGTTTGTATCTGCAAAATCAGGCTTTACATCTTTTAGATAATATCACTTTATGCTTCATGAACCTACTATTATTTTATAATAATAAACATTTTTTATATAATAATAAAATTCCAGAGTCCAATACTGAGACATGAAAGACCAGAAACATGTTTTTTTTTATTTCAATAATGTTGCATCAGTTCAAAAATATAAACTTTCCAGGAAAAAAATCTGTAATGATTAGTGTTGATTGTCAGTTAACTAGATTTAGAATCATCTAACTAAACAAATTCTCTACATACTTGTAAGGAAGTTTCTAGATTAGCTTAATTACTGTAGGGAGGCCCACTCTAACTGTAGGTTGTACCCTTCCATGAGATGAGCCCTTCTTTCTCTGCTTCCTGACTGAATGCAATGAGACCAGCTGCCTCATGCTCCTGAGGATTTCTCTGCCAGGATTATCTAGTCTCTAAACTATGCAACAAAATAAATCTCTCTTTAAATTGCTTTAGGCAAGGTTTTGAATCTTATGAGGTTTTTGTTTGTTTATCTTTATTTTTCAGCAATAATCAAAGTAATTAATATAGTATCTTTTTTGAAAAAAAATAAAGCAAAACATTATTCTTTCTTAAGTGTAAATGTTCTCCCTTGGGGAAACAGTCATTGTCCATTTCCTCCCTCCAAAATTCTCCTTGCACAATGCAATGTTCAGACTTCTAAAGAACACCACTCCCTATCCCCTTCCACATCAATGAAGCCACACAAGAAGGCATATATATATATATATATATATATATATATATATATATATATATGAAAAGAAAGTACTTACCAAAATATTCTGACACAACAGAATCTACTGGTGCCTTATCTTGGACTTTTCAGCCTCCAGACTATGAGAAATAAATATGCTGTTGATGCACTGTAACCATGCTTATTATATTTTTTATAGAAGCCCAAATGGATTGATATCTGATTAATTTTTTTCATAAAGACATAATAACAATGGGAAGTGTCTGAGGAAGCAGTAATGCTATGTTCAAATATCCTTGTTATTATAGGTAAGAGTATGATCAGGAAAATATAGAGATTTCTAATAAACTCATAACTTTAGTATGTCTGTAGCCAAAAAAAAAAATAATCTTGTAGGAAGCACATAGAGACAGCTGACCTGAGCTCAGCCTTGATAACAGGAATGGAGACAGGAAAGGCTTGGCAAGTAAGGGTTCTCATGGCAATAAAGATAATTGGAAGTCATCTGTATAATATCTTGACAAATAATTTTATTAAATCCTGTTCATATCTTGGAGGTCTGTGGAAAGTCTACCTTAAATGCAATGAACTAAGTTATTGCTAGAAGAAAATTCAAACCATCTCAGCATTTGTAACACTGAATCTTACAGTTTTAGATAAATTTATAGTGATAATCATAACCAATGAGGAACAAAGCAGTTTTTATCTAAGTTTTATTAGAAAAGGGAGAAGAGTTTTCTAACACCAAAGAAAATTAAGCCAAATGATTTCCACCTGTATACTAGGAATGAAGCCCTGAATGTATCTCAGGAATCAGCAAGACCTCAATTACCAAAAACTTGAAAAGACAGAAATTTAAAAGTATTTAAGATGTTTTCCAAGGTAGAACCTTTTAGTAAGAGAATCAAGGTATCCTACATGTACATAATATCTGGCCAGTGTGTCCATGCAGTAGAAACCATTGCAACTGTTGTTCATGAGAACCCATGTCCATCTCATTTGGCATCAAACCTTAGTGTTATAACATGACACATTTTTTAGACATTTAGAATGCAAGAGTCATGATCATAGTTTCTGCTGAGATTTCAAAAGAAAGCCTGAGGTCAGGCAGTGTGTGGACTTCTTCACAGGGTGAACTCTGGAGCTATAAGAATAAAATATAAGTTATAATGAGATTCCAGGAAGTTAGAGATTCCAGGAAGGTTGAACATCTGCTAAAGCAAACTACAGGAAGCTCACTGGGGCTTTTTGACTGCAGTCTCAGAGAAATAAAGTGGAAAGTGATAGAGCAAGACACCTGACATTTTCCTCTAGCCTCTATGTGCACATGAGTACATGTTCCAAGTGCATATAGGTACACGTGCATAAAGGTACATGTGCATAAACCATGCACAAAAGAAAAGAAAAAACAAAAACAAAAACAAAGGGTATGCCCGAAAAACCAAACCAAAGGAGATGAGCACTATGACAGGAAAAACATAGAGTGTAAGGGAGCCCCCACCTGGCCTGCAGAGGTCAGTGGGAGATCAGTGACAAGTTTAAACTTTAATCAGTCAATTAAAGCAAGGAGTGGGAAGAAAGATTAAAATAAATAGAATTTTAAAATGCGCATGGTGCACATACATACAGGCAAAATACTCATGTACATAAAAAATAAATCAAAAATATTTTTTTTTTAAAAATGCACTAGACAAGAAACCATGAATTTCTAAACTCTCAGATTGGCTGGAGTACAAGGCAAAGTTTATTGATAGTGTGAAGGACTTCCTTTTTGTCTTTAGTACAGGTTTTTTCACTTTAGTAACAGGAGAGGCAGCTCCTGTAGCAAAAGTAAAAGCAAATCTGAGTATTGCTAGTGTTTTACACTCCCCTCTGTTGTCTCCAAAGTGTACTTGGATAGAGCTTAGTTTGGTTTCTTCCTGGGCTGTTTGATATTTTTGAGTGGGGCAGGCCTTAACAAAATTTTTTTATTTGTATTGAAGTTAACCTTACCTGTGTTAGAAGAGCAGCTCTTGTTTAAAAGACTATCAACAGGCCTGACTTTTCTAAAATTCTACTTATCCCATTCACTTCCACGCAGGACTAAATGCAGGATCCAATGGAGAGACAGTCTCCCAGAAAAGGGGAGTCTGATATTCCTCTTAATAAGAGTGGATAAGAAACATAGGTAGTATGTATACAGCTACTATGTATTAATCTGTCAGAATAGTTAACTATTAAAAAAAACCCTTCAGGGTTTGATATTAGGACTCTGGAACACTTTTTAGTCTCTACCTTATACTGCATCATTGTATGTGTGATTTTTAATCAGGATATTTTGCCTTCTGCAAAATTTATATGAAATGTAAATAGTTTGGTGTTGCTTCTGAGCATACGAAATGCTATTTGGCTCACAAATTCCTATATACCAGTATGGCTGTTCAAATGCTCTTTTGTAACACACACAGGTCTTTTTTAAATGTGGAAGATTAATGTATACATACAAAATTATTTCCACTGTTGTCATAGAAACATGGCAGGTTGAAACTTCCAAAGGGTAGGGCACTAAGGCATTTTGAAACACTCTCCCTACAGTTTGAGAACCACTGATTTAAAAGGAGCTAATATTCATCTAAAATTAAATATGCACTTTTTATGGACCAGGCAAAATCATTTTTTTAAATGCTCAAGCTAAATTTACATTATCACTTTAGAAAATTTTTTTTTTTTGGCTGTGGGATGGTCTTACATTGTGAATATGTGTTTCTACCATTGATTAATAAAGAAGCTGCTATGGTCTATGACAAGGCAGAATACAGCCAGGCAGAAAAAAACAAGAGCAAGACAGGAGAAGGGCAGAATCTGAGAGACACAGTATTCAGCCACCCAAAAAGCAAGATGTGAAAGTACCCGTAAGCCACCAACCACATGGCAATACACAGAATAAAAATTAGGTAATTTAAGATGAAAGAACTAATTAGTAATAAGCTTGAGCCATAGACCAGTTTGTAATTAATATAAGCCTCTGAGTGATTATTTTATAAGTGGCTACGGAACTGAGGTGTGACTGAGAAAAACTTCTGACTACAATTTTCCTGTCTCTTGAAATAAATATGAGTGAAGGCAGATTATATATAACTTTTACCTCTCTGTTGTTTTCTTTCTAGCATATGATTTTCTCTAGAAGTAAATTAGCTTAAATCTAGCAAAATAAATCATTCTCCCAATAAACCTATGAGTTGGATTTTTTTTGTCAGCTTAACATAAGTTAGAGCTATTTAGGAAAGAGAACCTCAGTTGAGAAAATTCCTCCATGATTGCCTGTAGGCAAATCTGTATGGTATTTTCTTGATTCATGATTAATATGGAAGAGCTTAGTCTCCTGGGTACAGTGCCATCCCTTGGAAGGAGGTTCCGCTAATTTTATAAGAAAGTGGGCTGTGTGAAATATTTTACACTGTATGAATATATATTGCTATGATTGGTTTAATAAAGAGGCTGATTGGCCAATAGCTGAACAGGATAATATTTAAAAAAATAAAATAAAAACACCTTTATTTATTTATTTATTTATTTATTTATTTATTTGCCTTGGTGTTTGCCTGGAACTGGAACTACAGACAGTTGTGAGCTGCCATGTGGGTGCTGAGAATCGAATCCGGGTCCTCTGGAAGACCAGATGGTGCTCTTAACCACTGAGCCATCTCTCCATCCCCTGGACAGGATAATGTTAAGCAGAAAAGCCAAACTGAGAATTTGGGAAAGAAGGATAGAGTCAGGAGTTTTAAGCAGATGCAGAGAGAAGCAAGATGTGTTGTATTAAGTTTTTCCCGGGCCCCTTTTGGTCCCGGAGGTTTGTGACCTGGACCCGTTCAGCAGCGGTTTGGAACCTGGTTCGTGGGCGGCTGCTTTTGTCCCCCAAAGAAATGAATCACACGCTTATATCCTTTACACTGTTTGGCCCATGTCTTAAGCACATTACTAGCTATCTCTTTCATCTTAAATCAACCCATTTCTATTAATCTTTCCACCACGTGGCCCACAGCCTGTGGCTCACCTGTTTCTTACATGTCTGTCTTCTTCAGGGGTCAGATGGAGACTGACTAACTCCACCCTTTCCTATCTGCCTGCCCTCTGATTTTCCACCCACTTCTACAGTGCTGTGCATAGGCCAAAACAGTCCTTTATTTATAGCATACAGAACATTCCACCACAAAGATGAATATGCAGTACTGAGAAAATATACCAAACCGTGTGGCAAAGTGTAGATAAAAATATGGGTTAATTGAAAATGTATGAGTTATCTAGTAACAAGACTGAGCTATTGGCTGATCATTTACAATTAATATTAAGTTTCTGTGTCAGTTTTTTGGGAACTGGTGAGCAGGAAAGAAATTTCCACCTCTAAGGCTGAGCAAGCCATAGGGAGCAAGACACTAAGCAACATTCCTCCATAGCCTCTGCTTCATTTCATGCCTTCTAATTCCTGCCTTGAGATCCTGTCTTGGCTTCCCTCAGTTGACTGTGACTAGGGATATATAAGCCAAATAAACCTTTTTCTTCCCAAGTTGCTTTTGGTCATGATCTTTATCACAATAGAAAAGTAAACTAAGACAAACCTAGAATATAGTTTCTTGTCAGTTTTCTTTTTTAAGTTTATGAAATCTTTGACAGTAGGCAGTTGCTCATTTAGTAAAGGAGGAAATTATTTTAATTTAATAACTTTTTTCCTCCCCCATAGATGTTTAGATAATATTACTGACTTCAGGTGAATTACTTCCAGCTTTTTGAAGGAAGTTGGTTTTGTTGTTGTAGTAGTATTATACCATCATAGAATTTAGAGTTTTAGATTAGGAACAATGACAAACCACTAAATCTCACTTTATGTGAAAGAATTTGAGTGGCCAAGTAATATTCCAATCTACCTTCAAAGTCCTTGTGAACTTGCATGTATATTCCTGTGATCAGCCTTAGCCACTGAAGAGCTTAAAACACACACAATTCTGATAAATGGAGAACTCTACAGAACTCTAAAACTATCAAATGAAAATTGAGCAAACACTAATAATGAATACATTCTTTCAAGTAAGTGTTTAAAATCTGGAAATGTTTATATTGTATAAAATGGGGGACATGGAGTCATTTTATCATGGAAGTTGCAAGATTGAACAAGCACACGGCTTAACCTGATCTTTGATTGTCATATTTCTTGTCCAAGAACCAACCAAACACACATTTTCTCTATTGTTTGTGCATTTAATTATCTATGTTGTGCACTAAGTTAAGCACAATACAGTTGGGTGATAGAAAGGAGTTCCACGAGGAACCCAATTTTCTTACTGAAGACCAAACAAACAAACAAATAAAAACAAAAGGATAATAGTCATCACTAGCAAGATTTGTTGTGCTGGTAGAATTTGAAGAGGTAGATTCTGTTCCATTATTGTTTTGTTTTGTCTTTAAAATTGAAGCTTTTGATTCTGTGAAACCGTTTTAAACAAGTCTAGGTAAGTCTAAAATAGCATGTGATTAAACAAAATATAATCACAATAACCCAGAAGATTTTTAAGTTCCCATTGCACTGTGGTTAGTGGTATGTAGATCTGCAGATACCAGAATATTGGGTGGGTGCGACCTTCTCAAGAGGAAAGGTGTTGGGCAGTTGGAGTCCCTTTTACCAGAGGAACTTTATGTCCTTTTATACACAGAGAAAGGAAAGAAGTACCCCATCTGCTTAAGATCTGTCTATCATAAAATTTTACTTTGTCTTGCATACATTTCAATAGGAACCTATGTACTTCAACTATATTGCATGCAACAAAACTAAATAAACTGAAAAAAAAAAAAACTAAACTAAAACTAAAAGAAACCCAAGTTAGAAAATCAAAGTGTTTGCTCTTAAAGATAGACACACTACCCAAGGGGTTACATTTTAGGGTCTCCATAGCTACTCATCCCACTTTATCAGGCACTCGATCTTCTAGAGCAACAACAGATCCAGGAAGGTAGGGAAGAGGTGTGGAGAGAGGAGACATAATTAGGGTTCCAGGATCCATGCAGGGGGCTTGGCATACAGTGATCCCTTCCTCACCCCTGGCCATGCAGGTGTGCACTTGCAAGGCGCTGCATCTTCACAACAGCCTGAGCAGCTCAGGTTAAAGAGGCTTTTAATGCTTGCGTTCTCCCTTTCTGATGTTGTACTAAGAACACCTTTCCCGATGTGATCGCTGGTTTGGAGGATGTCCAGCTCCTGCCCAGAAAGCACAAATGAAATGGGAAACTGTGCAGTTGGTAATACTTATCACAAGAAGAAGAAAAAAAAAAATCAAGCAAGTAAATTGCTGCGTCCTTACAACTGTTCCTGGCTATATCTGAAAGATCAAACTTTCTTAAAGATGCAGCTTGAGTGGCAAGAGCTCTGAGAGCCGACCCGTGGTCCAGCAGTGTCCCTACTCCAAAAGGTCCTTCACAGGCTGCTTGAGTCCCTCCAAGAGCAAGGTGCTCCCATCCTCCTCTTCAGACCCTGAAACCTGCCTGTTTCGGGCAGATCCCTCCTCAGAAGTCCAGACTCTAGATGACACTCAAAGCTGAAGCAATCAAGCAGCTCCTTTTAAATAGCCCAAGATCTACATTTAGACAAAAACAGATCCCAGTTCCCGGTAAAGGCATTTCTGCTCATCCTGTCACTTGTGACAGGAACGGAGGGAAACAGACTGCGGGAGAGGGAGACAGGAGAGGCAGAGGAAGGACAAGAGAGGGGGAGACCAGACGCGGGTGGAGACGTGAGGGGTGGGGGGGGGCGGAGACTGAAGACTAGGCCCGGAGGAGACGGGGGGGAGGGGATGAGAGAGCGGGAGGCGGAGGGGCCTGACGAATATCCGCGCCCCGGAGCAGGGCTCCGTGGTTCTAATTAAAGCGCCACTCAGAACCCGGGGGACCCGCCTGACGTCGGCGGCCCCGGGCATAAGAAGCGCCCGAGGACAGCGGGACTGGAGCAGCAGGGTCAGCGCTGTCCTCGTAGGAGCTGTGCGTCCTGTGTCCCTGAGCTGGACAAATGGAGCCGGAGCTAATGAAGTAGTGTGGGAATTGGGGGACCGACAAGCGCTGCAGGCGCGGAACCTACGGTGTGGACTCAGGTGCCCGAGGGCAACGCAGGATTCACGGCGTGGGTGAAGGTGCCTGGGCAGTGCGGGACCCACAGCTGGCAGGTGCCCTGACCTCTCAAGTCTAGGGTGGCCCAACTGCTCCGCAGCTCCGGACCTGAGACCGGGCTGCACCTGTGGCCTCCTATCTCTGAGAAGTGTCCAAGACCTGGTGCGCGGTTCCCGCGGTGAAAGAAAGTTGTGCGACACGGTCTCTGCGAGGACTCCGCGTGCGGGAAACTTGGACTCCAGCTGGTGGGGCGGCGGGTCCCAAGACCTGAGACTCAGGCCACCGGGGCCATGCGCGTGTCAGGGTGCCCGCTGCTCCTTATGCTGCTGCTCCTGAGCATGGTGGGGGACCGGGGACGCGCGCAGCCCCGGGGGCCTGCAGACCGGCAGACACTGCTAAGGTTGCTAGTTGAGCTGGTCCAGGAGCTGAAGAAATTCCATACAGGAGATAACAAGAGGCTACAGCTCTTTGGCGAGTCTGACTTTGCTCTGGGCCGCAGGGAGGCAACGGATTACGGGGCAGACCCAGAGGAGCAGAGAGTGGGTGAGTGTTCCTCAGTGTAGTCAGAAGGACTTAGAATGGGTGAGATCTCAGCAGTATAGACTATAATATAAAATAGAGTAAGGGAGGGTTCTGGGACGTAGATTTGAAAGTCCAAAAGTAAGCAGTGAGTATCTGGCAGTGTAGACCTATGAGGACAGAGTGTGGAAGAGAGAACCCTAACAGTGTGAGCCTGAGGAACAGAGTGGGTGAGTGCCCAGCAGCTTAGAACATAAGGTATAGAAGGTTAATGAGATTGAGCTGTGGCAGTATGGACCAGTGGGGCACAGAGTGGATGAGGATCTGAGCAGTATATACTACAAGGAACAGAGAGTATTTTAGCAGTGTAGACCTGAGGGGCAGAGAGTAGGTGACTGCTGAGTGTCTGGCAGTTCCAATCTACTTGGTAAAGAGTGAAAGATTGTCTAACAATGTAAACCACAAGGACTGGAGTGGGTGAGGTTCTGGTGATGTAGACTTGATAGAGAGTGTGTGAAAGTGAGTCTTAGCAATGTGGACCTCAGAAACCAAGGATGCCTGAGTGTCCCTCAGCATAGACTTGAAGAAAAAAAAAAAAAATGAGTGGGCTCTGACAGAGAGTTCTAGCCACAGTATATACTGAGGAGCAAAAAATGAGTCTTGGCAGTGTAGATGAAAGGGCTACCTTCCATATCTGAAAGACACATTATACTAGTATTTTCTCAAATAGATATTTTAAGAAAGTTTTAAAGATTAATCAATTTTTTAAATTTTTACTAAGTTTTTTGTGTTTGCTTATTTTTTTATTGTTTCTCAAGAAAAAGAAACTGGCAGAAACATGAAACTGTGTGAGTCTCTAAAATAACAATCCTAATCCACTTCTAAAATATGCTGGGCACTCTGCTCTTTACAGGAGAGGGTTCCCAGTCCATCATTTCCAGCAGAGGAAGAAATGGCCAGAACTTCTTCCCTGGTGGAGCCTTTCCCAGAGTAGCCCATGGGAATTTCTCAGGGAAGTGTGCAAGCTTTTAATGCTTTCATGACACAATTAGGTCAAATAAGATAGGGTCATTTTTGTGTAAACTGACTCAAGTAAGAAGTATATGAAGAAAGGCCTTAGGTAGTCTCCACCTCCCTCATGAAAGACTCAATGTCAGTGTCTCTCTTCAGCTATTAGGAAAGAGGAGAGTAATATTTCTGGTAAAATAAAATGTGACATTACACAATCATAGAGAAGTTATTGGCCTCATGTAGGTTAGAGACTTAGAAAATGTTTACAGAAACTCAAAATTAAACAAAACCAACATCCAAATTCAGGGGAGAAAAAAAAAGGCAAAACAGGGAGCCATGTGCCAACGAAAAGCATGGTTGTGAGTTGGTGTAAACCTTTCCTTACGGACCTTTCTTTGCCTTATAAACTAAGATGATGCACATTCCCATCTGTTCATACTAGCCTATCAGAAAAGCAGAGAAATTTGATCCTTTAAAAAAAATACCTACAATGTATAGTGTTCAGTAAAATTTTGTTTTGTTTTGAAGGTTCAGATTTATTTCTAGAATTTATAAATGCTGTGGAATTTGATTCCAAAGTTCTTTAAAGTGTATACAAGTAATTCATCCATTGGATCTTATCCAAAACCAATTTTTTTCAATCCTGTAACTTTATGGTCTGTGACTGTTATCATATCCAGAGAGAATAGACTGATATTATTGAGGCTTTATGAGTAGTTAATACTACTTAAGAAAAATTATATCCTGATCTAAGTGTCCATATTGTATTATGTGAAACTACCAAGTGCTCTATTTTATTCAATGCATTGTAGAATGGATAACGCAATTCTCAAAAATTTCCTCCACATTCAGTTAAGATCACACTTAATAGGTGCTTTGTTCGAGTAATACAATTTCTCACCCCTCATAGAGATTGTTCCTCGAGATCTAAGGATGAAGGACAAGTTTCTGAAACATCTCACAGGTGTGTGTTCCCTTCACTCCTCTGCCCTCCCTTTTCCTTTTTGCCCAGAGTCTTTGTGACTTTCTTCCTCTGTGTTCCAGGTCCTCTTTATTTCAGTCCGAAGTGCAGCAAGCACTTTCACAGACTTTACCACAACACGAGAGACTGCACCATCCCTGCATGTAAGTGAGCACCCAATAGGCAAATGGCGCTCCACTCTTCCTTTTCAGTGCAGCTGATCTGTTTTTTGACAGGTGCAGGGACCTGAGTGTCCCTACTTGACTGGATTGGGGGCAGGGTGCCTGGACATTGGAGAAGATGGCTTAAACTCTGCAATACTACTAGAAGATATTTTCCTCATGGTAACCCATTGGACTTAATTGGCTCTTGCAATGGGCTGAGGCTGAATCTTCCTTCCATTCACATTCTCATTTTGTTTATAAATTCTGGCACAAAGTCCTTATTCTATTCTATTGGCCATCACATAGGTTAGGTATGAGATGCTCAGGTTCCTGCTGGTGATCAAAGTGTTGGACTATTAACAAGCTGGTTGGCCTAAAATTTTCCTGTCAATTTCTTTTTTTACCATCTCCACTGCTCTGATCAGTGCTGTTTTCTTTCCATTAGCAATAATACCTTCATCACCCAAGAGTTTTATTTGCTATTCCAAATGCTGCTCTTCTGGCTATTCTTTGGCTCAAAGACAGACACACTGGCCCACTTCTCATGTCTTTCCTTTAAATTTCTTTTCAACACTCTTCATCTACTTAAATACTGCAGTATATTTCACACAAAATTATGCATTTCACTCTTCATAAAACCATTTTTTAAGACTTTCACAGGAGAAAAGCCATCCGGAATCTGGCTGGCTGCTGTGAGAGATAAGAGAGGACAGCAGCCCAGTCAGCAAACTGAAGTAGCCTTTCCTACTTGACAGATATACTGGTTTCATGAAGTAGGAATTTTTTTCTTTTTAGGCAGTAGAGCTTCTCTAAATAATGATATCTGTCATTTACAGACTGCTTCTATATGATAGACACTTCTAGGCAGGTCATGACATCACATTTGTGGGTCTTGGTTCAGCAAGACTGTCTCACTAGCATGTTTCATACATAGTCAGGCCTGAAACCCAAGGTGAGCAAACAGGCTTCCTGTAGAATTTACTTTTTCATTTGAACTTGTCATATGGACCACTTGTATCATTATTTCCCCCACTTTCTTGTGCAATGAAACTATCTTTGGTTTTGGAATTACTAACTTGTTTCTTGGGGCCACAGAACCTTTTTATTGTTTGGGCGGGCATCTATTTTATAATAAATATCTCATACAATAATTCTAGATTCTAAATTTGAACATGAACTTTCAGCATTAAAACCCATTCACTTAGAGATTAAAAGACAGAATTTAAATTTCCTGTCATAGACATCAAAGGACTAGACTCAAAGTTCATGCTCCACTCTGCAAAGTCCCTTCAAGTTTCTCCCAGGGTGTTATGTTATGCTCCACAATATTGCCTCCTTTGGTAATAATATATAAAAACTCCTGGTCACAGCTTAAGCTGAGGCTCCAAAGGTGGAAGGTTGACACATTTGTGCACTGAGAAGACTATTAGCCACCTCCATCTCTTTTCCCATGAAGAACAGAGTAACTCTTCTGGAATGCTTTAGGATGTTTAGAAATTCACTGAAACCCTGGGGCACTAGAATTAATATGGACCATAGAGTCTAGCCTTCCTAGGTAGCCATAGGACTTGGTGGAATGAAGAACCAAATCTCTTATTCCTATTCTACATGCAAATCACTGATTGAGGAGCAGTTTGAAACTTCGACTGAGTGAGGTAGGAACACTTGGAGTCTCTAGGCAGATTACAAATGGAATATGTACAGCTTGTTAATCAGACCACTTCTGAGCTCACAATCTACTCCACCCTGGTACAGAATCTATTCAGGAAAATTACATTCCAAAAATTGTGGAAGATCAGTAAAGCACAAATCTAGTTAACCAATTATAAACAGGTAAGACTGTTTCCTCTTTGAACCAAAAGGATACACATCATAAACATTTAGAAGCTAACTTTTTGGGAGTGTGTAAATATTTTCATTGTCATTCATTCAGATATTCCATTGATGCTGAATGCTACCCCAATTTGAGGATTTTTGTTACTCATGAGAAATAAACTTTAGTAAATCATAAATTACTGAAGTTTTTTACAAAATTATGTCCTGGAAATTCTCCAATAGCTGTGGTAACTGAACATTCTTATATATTTTATGATGGAGCAGAAGAATGTAGTGTGGAATCATAGGAAGTAGCAGTGAATGTCAGGCCGCACTCATTTTTTTTTTTTCGATCTACATTTGAAAATTTACTTTTAAATTTTTTTTCTCGTCTTGTTGATTGTTGATAATTGAGTCTAGAGCTTCCCACAAGCACTTTATCACTGAGCTACACCATCCCTATCTCTAATTCTTTTACTCTTGTTAAGTTGAAGGTTGCCTCAAATTCATTCTGCAGCTGAGGCTAGCATTGAACTTCTTATCCTCCTGCCTATGTCTTGCATTGCCTCCCAACCGGGTCCAGTCTGGCCTGCATCTTTTACCCTCTTTCTTTCTAACATCACTGTAATAGTCTATAAGGCTTATCTCAGTTGGGGACTTTTATTTGCATGTAATCTGAAAGAGAGTTCACACAAAGGCATGTTAAGAGCCTATCTCACTAAAAGCAACATTCATGGCATTTCTGTGAACCTGGCAGCTACATTTCAGAGAATGCTGTGTCTGTCCCCTCTGTAGCCCTTATCTACTTTCTGTTTGTAAGGACAATTTCTCCCTGAAGTAAGTACACAACTGAGAGCTCATTATTTTAAGTAACAGACTCTATTGCTTCTATGGACTTCAGAATTATTAAAAAGTAAATGTTGACTATAGTACTTTATATACTTGCAAAAAAAATCAGCCAATATTTAATTTTAATGTTGTGCAGGCAACTGACAAGGGTCCATGGTTTGTTTTCACTGCAGACTATAAAAGATGTGCCAGGCTACTTACAAGGCTGGCTGTCAGTCCCATGTGCATGGAGAGATAAGGTAAGCTCCCAAACAATCATGGTGGCCATACAGCAAGTGTCAGAATCCCATGTAGATCATAAATAAACACATGGGCATTTAGACTCATACATTCTCTCACTACAGTAGGTTCGCTATGAGCAAAAGACAACCAACTTATCACAAAACAGGGGCCATGAGTAGAAGGCTCCCCCTGCTGGCTATCTACAGTAGACAGACATTATTTCTGGAACTTCATGTAACAGCTGATTTCAGCACAGACAGCTTACATCAGAACATGTTTCAACTCATTGCTGTTGACTTCCAGGTTAAACTAATTCACTGACATTAACACAGACATCCTCCAAAACTTATTTAATAAACGTCATAGAAAATGTAGCAGGCTAGAACTGTGGTTCCCTGCTGCCCAGCATTGTACTACCCTACCAGCTCATAAAAACACCAAATTCAAAAACTGAGGCAGGTGGATGAAGATATAGCTCAGAGTGTAAAAGCACTTGCTATGCAAGCATGAAGCCCTGAGTTCAAATCCCTATTAGCCATGTAAAATGCCAGACATGGCAACAAACATCTGTAACCCCAGAGAAAAGAACCTTAGCACCAGTTTTAGTGTGAAACCCTGTCTTGAAGGACTAATGTAGAGTGTTACATAACAGAGCACTCAGCATCTTTCTGGGGCTTCTGTATGCATACATGGCCATGCACATCTGCATACGCATATGCATACACCACATCCACACACAAAACCCTGAAACTTACTTGTCAAATGTGCATTCCTTTTGACTTTGGTAAAGTAATACAAAACTTTAAGTTAGACTATACTATTATTAACCACAGCCATAAAACTTTTACATATCTGGTAAAGGTTTTGAGTCTCATCATTATAGCACAAAACTATTGTAGCTAACATACATGTTTCTATGAGTGTTCACTCCTAATGTCAAATGGAAGAAATGTAAATGCGCTACCAGATTGTAACTGTACACTGGCCTCTTGATTTTTTCAACTATGCTGCTAATAATGTATAGATGATGATGTCTTTACTTCCCATCAAAGATTCATTTAAGACTGATTGACAGAACTTTAATCAATTTTACATTTCTATGTCATAAGTGTGTCAGGTATTATGAGGTAGAATTCACACCACATAAGACTTACTTTCTGAATGCAAACGGCTGTTTCCAGAAAACATGCCTGCTGTCCAGAAAGTACAAATAAAAGGTAAATGCTGTAATTTTAAAGTAGCTGTTCTAACTTGTCTCATAAAAAATGGATGAGAGCGGTACTCTTTTATATGTAGACATGCTCAGTACAACAGCAGCACTGTGCACAGAGGTAAACCTTGGACCTGGTTGGGTCAGTAGGGCCAGTACACAGCAGCCTTACAATCTGAATTGATATATCAGGACCAAGAGACACTAAAAATAAGAGGCTATCTATCTACTAACGGTGAAGTGAAGCATTGAGGGCTGCACAAACATACTGGTTCTTTCTGGAGGAAGCAGTGTGTTTGTGCTAGTCAAAGCTAAGAAATATATGCCCTCATTTCCCTTCTTTCCAACATTTTCATTTTTTTTTAATCACTGCATATATAGCACACAGAAGTTTTTTTTTAATCTTAAGTGAATACACACACATATACATACATACATACATACATACATACATACACAGAGTTGTGCTGGGGAGATCAAAATGTCAGCTCTATTATGTCCCCTGGGAGGTATTTCCATTTACTCAAAGTAGGGAGGAAATGTTCAACCTATCCACTGATAACTTTCTTACCTTTGGTACCACTTAGCCTTGAGGGTTGGCTGTTCCTGCACCGAATTCAGTTTCCCAAAAAACCAAACCACCACCAGCACAATGTACTCATGCACTGGCTCTACTTAGTGTGTCTACCAAGCATCAGCAGCACACCTATGCTTGCTCTGATACAGTATATTACAGAAAACAGTAAGGAAAAGACAAGGCATAGTGAATAGATATAGCATGAGGCAGCTACAGTAAGTCACACACTGGCCTCTGCTACATTGTCTGCATTATCCAGTAAGAAACTGACAGGATATTGCAACACAATATAGGGGTAGAAAGATCTTCACAAATTTCTGCACCAAAGGCGACTTGCTTCAACAGTCACTTGTCACAAATGGAATAGGTTCAGTATGGCCAAAAAACAGGTATGTGTGGGACAGTTTAAAACACTAGTACCCCTGTCAACTATTAATTTAAAACTTCTATTTATTTTTTTAAAGATTAAATTCTTTTAAGTCAGAAGGGTTTAAACTGACAACAAATTTTTATTTAGCGGCCACCAATATAAACTTAAGTAGGTGTCTCTGTACAGATTGGATCAAGGCACTAGTTAGACCTTTAGGGCCAGAACAAGCATCATGTCTCACCACAATGGAGAAAAACCTGAGCACATGTTCTACTGGTTCACAGATATCAGTCTTCTGCTGTGTCCAGATCCCATCTTCTCTCTTCAAGACAACTGGACTAGATTCCTGTCCCAGCTCTTGCCCACAGCCTAAGGGTTTTACAAATCCTAGAAGACAAGTAACCATCACATCATGAGGTTTCTTTGGGAAGCTCAGTAACTGTCCTTAATCCAGAGGAAGCATATTCTGAGCCACATATACCTTATTATTGAATCTACGGGTCAGTTAAGTGAAAAGCCTGAGCTCTGGGATACTTTTTAAGAACAAACTTGAGTACTAAGTATCCAAGTACCTGGTTTAACCCAAATATGACCTAGTAACCTTGATATAACCCTTCTTTTAAAACTAAAAGGCAAACAGGTATTTTAACAAGGAGTACTAAAAAGCATTCTGATTGAATAGTAACTTTACTCTGTGAACATAGAAGTGTAAGGCAAGCAAACTCCTTTCTTTAAGTGACACAAACTGCAAATTTGTCAAATACTCAAGAAACTAAAGTTAACTTTAGCAAGTATTTATTCACAGGTGTGCATGATGGCTTTTATCCCTTAGATGGCAAATACATGGCAACTAAAGAGTTGTTTTCCAAGTGGGAGTGGGGGAAAAGACATAGAACATAAGAGAAATACAGATTCTTTGTTTATAAATGTGTTGTTATATTGCTGAACTCACTGGTCCTCTAGAATTGGTTATTTAAAAAAAGAAGTGGCTACATGAAATCAAATGTTATTGTTTTCAGCTGCAAAGGAGCAATACCAGGAACCTTGAAAAGTGCCTTGGAAACCAACAGAGAACAGAACCGTCTTCATGCCATTTCCTGTCGACAGAGATTTATTTTTGCATTCTTCCATAATTCCTTTGCATTTTCTATGTTGCTGACAGTTTACAAATATACATTCAGCAAACCAATGTATCTGTCAGTGAAATTTGCCACTCTTAGATTGTAAGAACAGAGAACACTCTACATTTGATGTTTAATGCTATAAAATGAAGTATTTCTCTTTTAAGATTAGGTGGAACCACAAGGATTATTTCTTTAGAAGCATAGGCAGAACATTAAACTGTATTTTCATAGAGTATACAGTATGATTTGACATTTTGTATTATTCCTATAATTAAACTCCCAAAGTATAGTTTGGAATTGCATGAAAAATTTTAATGAAAACCAAAAAACCTCACTTGTTTTGAAGACAGTGGCATTTCAGTCTTGGATATGCCCAGGCCAGTCCCATTTGTCCTCTGTAAAAGTACATTCCAGGTATTGTACAATATGTAAATACTGTGAATAAGTACTAGGAAATAAATGTTTGGTATAATAAACTGTCTTCAGCGTGTCTCTTTTATAACAATGTTATTGCTCAGTGCGTATGTGTATATATTCATCTATACTCCAAATAAGTTCATATTCACCATTTCCTAAGAGAGTGTCAAACTAAGAACCCTAATAACAGCTCCAAACTTTAATGGCTATATTTTGAATAGATGTTATTGGACTGAACTTAAAATGGTAAGTTTCTCTGTTCATGAACTCTTATAAATACACATGCTGTTTGTGACAATCACAGAACAAAGTAGCCATCAAAACACCACATTCCAAGGATCTACATCTAAGATATGCATGTAAAAATTCAAAACAATCGGATTTTCTATCATGAAAGAGAAGTTTGAGGCTCTGAAGCAACTACTAAACTAAGATAGAGGTTTTGACCTAATCTATTTTCTTATTGTGGTTGATTAGTTGTGCTTTGCCTTCCTAGTTTTTAACTTTGTGAAAACTATGACTAAACCCCCATAGGGGCTAGAAAAACTCAATTGATTAATGTCTGTCTTTGCCAAAGACATCATGGCCTTTCTCTGAGAAGGTGTAGGGATAGCTGTTTTCCTTTAGAGGGTCAGCTGTTTCATCTTCCTCCTTTGAGAGAGTTCTGGCCAAGCAAGTAACTTCACATGCTCTATGCTTCTTTTCAAATATTGGAATGCCTTTTCTACCTAGAAGTTCTCCAGGATTGGAGTTATGATCAGTTAAGTAAGGCTAAAACTGTTATCACCTACTCAGCTAGGAAGCTGGCAGGGAGAACCAGCTACATGAAGAAGGCCCATAGATAAGAATGGTTCCTGGAGTATCATCCTACGTTACAGCAATATGCTTAAATTTTTCATCACTTTACTTCCTAATATTGAGAGTAATTACACAAACTTAATCTGAGACCAAATAAAAAGGCACATGGAGGCAATGTTTTAAGATATAGTTCTTTTCATTTGTCAGTAAGAAAGCAGGCAGACATCAGATTTCTATTTCAGTTGTATTTGTTAACTTCCCAGTTTAACTCACATTCTTGTCTGACATATATCCATATAAACTTGAGGTCATTTTTCTGAAAATGCACTAAAATTTCTTATGCTTGCCTGTAACTTTTTAAAATGCTGATGAAAGAATACTTCAAACACACCACTATTTAAGCACACCTTTTTTTTTTTTTTTTTCTTTAAAGAGGTAAAGTGGCTCAAACAGAAGTAAAAAAGCTAATTTTATCAATCAGTTGTTCCCATCTTCACTGTATAGCCCAGGCTGACCTGCTGGAATTGCAGGCCTATATTATTACACCCAGCTTCTCCTCTCTTTCAAATACTTAAATGCCCTCAGTGTGCTGAATTTAAACTCTTCCAATGTTACATGGAAGGCTGATATGGATGGAACTATTGTCACAAGAGTCTAGAATAGAGAGGTATAAGGCAAG
>PVIH01011451.1:0-69120 GCA_004025045.1 Sigmodon hispidus
GGCCAGAATATGAAGTTTTACTATCAACAAGAATATAAAACAATGAGCTAAAATACAATGTTACCCAAAATAACTGCACAATTGAAACTATTGGGATTCATGATCCAGCAACTTATGTGACAAAGGTATACTTTTGTGACTGTGATGAATTCCTTTTTTAAATTTAGTGAGCTTTAGTTCATTTTCTTCAATCATTAGAAAATTTTTTATAACTGTTATGCTTCTGGTTTATATTCAAACATCCATTGTACATACATATTTAATATTTATAGTTTTGAGAAAATCAGTATCTCACATTCTAAAAACAAGCAAAACATTCAGAAGAGATTCAAAAAACCATATAGTATAAAACTTGTTTACTCTAAAATATATGAAACATAAAAAATAAAATCTAAAGCTCCTCAAGCAAGGTTAGACTCAGCTAGAGATCAGAAGAGCACAGTAGATCCTGGGTAATGCCCATGGATGCATTATGGCCACCACAAATTTCTGCTAAGCAACACATCTACAGAAAAATAAGTGGTTTAATTTTGTTTTGTTTTGTATGTGTGTGTTTGAAATCACTTTATCCACCCATCATCTTGCAATGAAAAATGAATGCTTTTGTTTAAATCCACTAAGTGAGTACATCCCCTGCTTATCTTTCTAGGTTTGTGATACCTTGTTTACAAAAATATGCTCCAAATTCATCCATTTGCCTACAAATTCCAGAATCAATATATCTTTTTTTCTTACTGATGAGTAGTTTTCCATTGTATAAATGTGCTACAGTTGGTTAATCTACTCCTTATCTGAGGGGTATCTAGGTTGTTTCCAGTTTATTGCTATTACAAATAATGTTGCTATAAACATAGTTGAGCTAAGGCTTTGGGAGTGGGAATGTGAAGCTTTAGGGTACATGCCCAATAGTGATATTGCTGGATCCTTGGGGAGAGTGATTCCCAGTTTTCTGAGAAAACCCCATACAGCATATAAGGTTGGCTGAAAAAGTTTACATTTCCACCAACAATGGAGAAGGATTCCCCTTGCTTCACATCCTCTCGAGCATAGGCTGTCACCTGAGTCTTTTATCTTAGCCAACCTGACAGGCATAAGGTGGTATCCAAAGTTGTTTTGATTTGCATTTCTCTGAAGGCTAAAGATGTTGAGCATTTTTATCAAGTACCTTTCAGCAATTTTTAATTTTGTTGAGAAGTCCCTTTTTTAGCTCTGAACCCCAATTTTGGTTGGGTTATCCAAAGTTTCGGGCTCTAGTTTCTTAAATTCTTTCTATATATTTTAGAGATCAGTTTTCTATCATTTGTATGATTGGTGAAACTCTTTTTCCATTTTGTAGGCTGTTGTTTTATTTTAAGGACTGTGATCTTGGTCTTACAGAATTTTCTCAGTTCCAGGAAACTACAGGGTCATATCTTTACATGCTGAAAAAAAACATTTGATAAAGGCCAACTCTTCTTTATAATAAAATTCCTAGAGAGATCCAAAATACAGAAAAGCTACTCAGTATAATTAAGGCAGTTTACATAGAAATTAACACCCAACATCAAACTAACTAGAGAGAAACTCAAAACAATTCCACTAACTGCAGGAAATAAACAAGGCTGTCCAATTCAACAAAGTTCTCAAAGTTTTAGCCAAAGATGTAAGAGAATAAAAGGAGATTAAAGGGATACAAACTCAAAAAGAAGAAGTAAAACTCTCTTTATTTGCACATGATATGATTGTATACATAACTGACCCACAAAATTATATTAGGGAAATTCTACATTTGATAAAATAAACTTCAGCAATGTAACATGATACAAGATTAACTTGAAAATTCAGTATCTCTCCTAGACACTAAAGACAAACAGGCTGGAAAAGAAATAAGGGAAACATCCCCCTTTATAATAACTGCAAATAGCATTAATAGCTGTTCTTTCCCCTGTGTTCATGGGTAGAGGATTGGCACCATAATGCATAGGACTGTGCCACCCTCCAAGAACTGCCTAAAGGTACAATTTGTATCTGTGAGTGTGTATAACTACATAATAAATATTAATCCTTTATACAGTCTGCCCAGAATATGACTGGAATAATACCAATGGGGGAACCAGCCATGTCCCTAGGTGTACAAGTGAGAGATCAGAGGTCAGATGGTGACTTTTGACAACTGAATCCCAGCCCTCAGACAAGCACTCTCCTTTTGCTTGGCACACAGTCTGCTCAGAACATAGCTTACATAATAGCAATAGGGGAATACCCAAATTCTTGGGCACGGAGCTGAGAGGAGAAAAGTCAAGAGGTTATAAATGTCATCATAGCAAAGTGACCTCACAAGAGCAGCTGATCCTCAGAAATCATAGCCCTCTGATCAATAACCCACTAAGAGCCAAAAAAGAACTAACAAAGAGTGAATTAAGAAAACAATGGACAGATATCAGTGCAAGAATAGATAAAACAATACCAAGATCAACAAGACACCATCAGAAGAAGCAAGTGACTCTATAGCTTTGAGACCTGAATATAACAATGAAGAGGGAACAGAAAAAAAAAATGACCTTAAAAACAACTTTATGAAACTAATAGAAGCCTTAAAAGAGGTTATAAAAAAGTCCCTTAAAGAATTGGAAGAAAATACAAGCAGAAAATGAGAAGAGGTGAACAAAGCGTGAAGGAAAATTAAAAAAAAAAAAAAAAAACAAGAAAAAGAAAATAAACAGGTGAAAGACATTTAACAGGAATTAAAAACTGAAATAGAAACAATAAGGAAGGCACACACTGAGACAAAGCTAGGAATAAAAATCCTGAAAAAATGACCTGGAGCCACAGATAATAGCATAACCAACAAAATCCAAGAGATCAAAGAGAGAATCTCTGGGGTGGAAAACTCAATATTGTTAAAACATACATCAGTTAGTGAAAACACTAAACCCAAAAGTCATAACAAAAATGTCCACAAAATTTGAAACACCATGTAAAACCAAACCTAAGAATACTTGAAATTGAAAAAGGATAATACCAGCTCAAAGGCACAGAAAATATCTTCAACTAAATCATAGAAGAAAACTTTCTTAACCTAAAGAAGGAAATGCCTATAAAGATACAGAAAGTGTACAGACCACCAAATAGATTAAATTCACATAAAGAGTAAAATAATAATCAAGTCACTAAAACTACAGATTAAAGACAAAAGACTAGAGCTACAAATTAAAAAGACCAAATCACATATAAATGCAGATCCATGAAAAACTGATAACTGAGTTTGATGAGGTATATGATGTAAAATCACAAAATAATTTAAAAAAGGAAAAAAAGTAATTCTATGATTAATATCAGAGTTTTATTGGCTTTTTAACTTTTAAAGACTTTTTTATTTGTTCAGTTTTATGTAATTATATTTATGTATTTGTCTTAGTTTAAATTATATTAAAAAATCTGTAGTAAGTCCAAAAAAATAAAAAATAAAAACACCAAGTATTCAATGAAATCAATGAAATAAGAAGGTTCTGGTCAGACATTATACAGACACTAAAAGTGCCAACCTAGTCCACTATGCTCAGCAAAACTATCAATCACCATAGATGGAGTAAGCAAGATATTTAGCAATATAATCAGATTTTAAAAATACCTTACTACAAATCTGGCTCTACAAAAAACCCTAGAGGGAAATCTCCAACCTAAGAAAAACAGAAACACTTATGTAACAACAAACAATTGATAAGCCCACAGAAGACCCCTTCTCAAAAAAGGAAATACAAGTTACTACCCAGAATGACAAGAAATACCCATCATTGGTCATTAATAGCCTTGAATAAGGATTTAATAAGTCATTGAATACCTTGGTGTAACTATAACCAAATAAGTAACAGATCTGTTTGCCAAAAATTTTGTACCATTGAAGAAAGATATTAAAGAGGATATCAGAAAACCTTTCTATTTTCATAGGTAGGTAGGATCAACAGTAAAGATGGCAATTCTACCAAACGCAACCTACAGGTTGAAAACAATTCCAATCAAATTCCCAACACAATTATCTGCAGGTCTTGAAAGAACAATACTAAATTTCATTTGGCACAACAGGAAAGCCAGGATTGACAAGACAATTTTGCTCAACAAAAGAACCACAGGAAGCATCAACATCCCATTAAACTATAGAGTTACACTTATAACAAACAGCCTTGTACTGGCATAAAAACAGACTTGTGGATCAATGGTATTGAATTGAAGACACCTGACATTAACACAAACACCTATGAACATCTGATCTTTGGCAAATTGGTCAAAAATATTCATTGAACAAAAAGATAGTATCTTTAACAAATGATGTTGGCATTACTGGATGGTAGTGTGTAGAAAAATGCAAATAGTTCCAAGCCTATCACCCTGTATAAAACTTAAATCAAAATGGATCAAAGACCTCAACATAAAACTAATACATTGAACTTGATAGAAAAGAAAGTGGAAAATACCCTCCAATGCATTGGCACAGGTGACCACTTCCTAAATATAACACCAGTAGCATAGACACTTAGAACAACAAGCAATATGTGGAACCTCCTAAAACTATTTATTTTTTTAAAGACTTTTTTATCCTTTTCCTTTTATTTTCTCTCTGAAGCCTAGCTGTACCATGAATTCTAATTGTACTAAAAGAGACTCAGAGCCTTCTTTATTCATAATAATAATAAAAAAGAGAGACTCAGAGCCAAATATTTGGGATAGGCTGAACTCTCAGAGAGAGAAAACACCACAGCCAGTTCTCAACCCACCTATGTTTCAGGTCCCTCAGCCTCTGCTGGTTTCCTAAGTGGCCTTGGATATCCTTCTGCTTCTTGTCAGCTAAATCCCATCCAGGCTAGGATTAAAGGCAGGAGCTACTCTATTTGGTAGTCATCCTTGCACTCACAGAAACACAGAAATGTCTGTTTCTGGAGTCATGGGATTAAGGGCTTAGGTATAGACTGCCAGGCTTTCCTTGTGCTGGGATTTAAGGTGTTTGTGTTTGAAGCCCAGCTGTTTTTCCTTGTACTCAAAGATCAGGAACTTCCTGAGCTATATCTGCCTAGTTCTTGACTGTGGGTTGATCTCTTTATATTCTAGGTTTTGTTAAATCTGTAACATAACCACCTATGCATATATATATAATGAGAATTAAGTCTCATTTTTTATCCATGTACATCCTTATTCAAGCTGCCTTCTCCCTTTCTCCCCTTCTAGTCACTTGCCCTTCTCCCCATCTTCTTATCTCCACCCCAGTAAGGGTAGCTAAGATTCCCAAGGTGGCTTAGTTTAGCATCCACTCCCAGCAGATCCACTTTCCTCAGCCCAACATCAAGACTTGGTCAGGTGTTCCTCTGGATATATATATATATATATATATATATATATATATATATATATATATCAACACTTTCTAAACCAACTAGAATTTTTATGAATCAGTCTCTACTGTATATCATTCATCCTTATTTTTAATTTCTGGCCACACTTTTTGTTTTGTTTGGGTATGTGTTTGACTCTACCTCACTCCCTTTGTTTCTTTCTGTTTCTGACCACTTCTTTAATGTGCTAACATGTGGTTAAGGATTAAATGCATCACTAGTGTAGCTTGCTAGCTTTAGCCAGTCTAGCTTCTTAGAGTTTACCTTTATAGCACAGCTATTGGTTTGACCCATAATTACCATGAGAAATATTGAAGTCCATATAACCACTAAGGAAAAATTCTGACCCACTGCTCATGAATTTCATTTAAGTATTTAACAGCAAGGCCTCTTAAAAGACTCACAAGGGTTTTGCATCTAAGGATGAATCAGAAAGACTAAATTTCAAAAGTGCCATCTGTGCTTGCCTCCAGCAAACAGAGCTAGCACAACAAAATGCTGCTACTAAGAAGTAGTTTTTGACTCTATTCCCCTTTTGTCTATATAAACAGAAATCTTAACATCATCATTCAGCTTGTTGCTTACATTGAAGGTGGTGAGACTTCAGAAACTGGCCTTGTTGAAATTTAGGCTACACTTCAAAATCTCACCATTTTGTAATTCAAACCCACACAACAAGCCAGGGCTCACATGAGAGACGTAAACATTGAAAGCTGTTTCTGGCTTCAGTTCTGTGCTCTTAAACTATTTTTAAAGTTTCTAAGACTTTATATAAGTATCTATAAGCCTTATGAAGCCACCATTTCTATTATATTTCTGACCTGGCCTTTCTGGCCTAGACCTGAGTTTCTGAAATGCTGTACTACAGAAACACACAGAAACTTGTATTAATCTTATGCTTACTCTATGGCTCTGGTATATTGCTATGTTGTTCTTGCTGTTAAACTAACCCATAGTTCCTATCTTGTTCAGCCATGCAGCTCAGTATCTTTTCTCAGCAGCATTTCAACTTCTTTCTTCTGCATCTCACTGGCTTCTTTCTGGTATCACTGCTATGCTATTCCTCATCTCAGAGTTTTTTAGCCCAGTAGCCCTGCCCACACTTCTTGACTGCTTTCAGCCAATCATCATTTTTATAAAACAAGTACGATGGAAAATTATTTACAATGGAACAGAACATACTCCCACATCACACATACATACACAAATACATGTTTTAAAGATTAGATCTTGACATGGCTATAATATCACTGCTTAGGACAAGATTAAGAGTGTCGCCACAAATTGGAGTCCAGCCAAGTCTTCACAATTAGTTCCAGATTAAACAGTGTTTGTAGTCGAATGTTTTATTACTTACAGCATGATAAGTAAGAACCAATATAATGGCATTAGTAATATAAATTATCAGGAAAATCAGACAATAAAGGTAATGTTTTATACTAATGTCCATTGCTAACTTGACTTTATCATTAAGAAAGGATCTAAAACTTTTCTAACAATTTCAAGAATTCATGAAAGCATAGTCTCAATTTCAATTTTGCATACACACCACACTCCATCAAGAAAGCTCACATCTTTCTAAGAATAATTTCACTAGGGTAATTGCTTCTTCTAGATACAACATTTGTAAACACGGTGTCATTTTCTCTGATGCTCATCTCCTGCTCCCATATCTACAGGGTCTTGTTTTACTATAGTTTCCCAAAAAGTGAGAACAGTCTCATCTAATTGTCACACAATTACTAGACTCTCAAATGACTAAGTTCTAGGTTGACTAAAGTTATAAAATACTACATGGAGAAAATGCCAACTCAGGGGAATATATAATCTGTTTAAGACATTCTGAAGGTGAAGGGACTTGGGGCTTTTGTAATTTTTACACTTGGATGTGAAGCCAAGATGATCAGAAATTTTATGTCAGCCTCATGGATTTGAGGCCATGTGCAGCTATATAAAATCCTGTCTAAAAAGATAAAAAAAATCATTATAAGATACAATTATTTTCTACTCAAAAGGGTTTAAAGAACAGTAAACTTATACTTATAAGGTAATAAACCAGGATCTCTGTCTATATTGAAGAAAAATAAACCATGGAAGAGACAAGGCATCAGCAACCTGTATCTTCTTCTGAAGGTCAGGATGACTGTCTCCTAGGTTTCTTCCTCTAGTTTGTGTCCAGCTGTCCAGATCTAGGCAGGGATGTTGAAATCATTATATTTCTATTGACTCCTCTGAAGGCAAATGGCAGGCATTCTATGATCTGATTGCTAAACTGAGAATATGGGACTTCAATCCAAAGTGTACTGGTATTCTTTGTTCATATAGAGAGTCTCTCATAGACCTATACTGGATCAGTTTAAGTTAAGCCCCATTTGTGTATACATGACAAGCTATCCAGTCAAATTCTTCAAGAAAAAAAAAGTAGTTTTGTGAGGGAAGAAAAGAGCAGAAATGTCCCAATTCCCTTATGCAGAAGATGAAGCTTGCACGTTACCTTAGGTGTTGAAAGGAGGTGCAGGCAATACCTTATCAGGTCCAAGCATCCTCATGTTACAGAATATCCGTGTGCTCTGGAACTTGCTTGCAAACAATCAGAGCATTTTTCTTAGAGGTTAATTGGTAATCCTTAGCTCTGTGTTCTCCACAAGTCTTTCATCAGCAGCATAGGCATGAGCAACAATGATGATGCCCCTCCAATTATCCTGAGAAACTTAGAAGTAGGAGAGTTTTAATTGAATGTTGATTTCTAGCATCATGACCCAGGATTTAATATTAGAGTGATGGGACATCCCTTTGGCCATTTGGGCATGCCTTGCCAAACAGCTCAGACGGGAAAATTTTAGATCTCAATTAAAGCAATAAAGCTGAGGTTTCCTTGACAAAAGTGGTTTTACTGAGAAAGCCATTGCCAGGGGGTTGATTTGAAGGGTACAGGAGAAAAGAATGAACAGTTCCCATGAGTACACACATCACTGGCCTGGTTTTTCTCCCTTTTACCCTGAGAGTTAGTATCAGTGTGTTTGAAATGAAAGGATGTTCCTGAAGTCTCCTTGTTTAAAAAAAGTAGACTGTAGCCACTTTCCTTGACAGCATATTTTTTTAGGGTTCTTTATTATACTAGCTTACAGTTTACCTTGTACTGAAGGGTAAATCTTGAACCTATTTATGAAGAAGATTTTCTGAGGCCCACTTAATAATATCAGAGAGTGAATGATCCCCTCACACAAAATGAAAGTGTAAGACTCCTTTAGACAAATGAAATGTTATGAATTTCTTTTTATTTTAGGAGGAAGATTGGATGTTTAATTAACCAAAGGGATAAAGAGTGAGTACTCATGGAGACAGAGGAATATCTGAGGCCCATGTGTTAGGGGAAATATGTTCAGAATGTGAAAATCCCATATAACTCAACAAATATATCATACCTCATAAAGACCTGGAATATTCCTCACCTTCAAACACTTATTCAATGTTTAGGGTATCCATACCTTTAGCTGAATCTACAGTAGACCAAGCATTATACCAGTTTTCAATAACAATTTGAGTTAAAGCACCAGTGTGGTTGACTTTTTAAATTGTGTTTAGCCAACAGACCTTTGAGGGATTGATGATTCCAAACCATGCCAGGTGATTTTACTCCAGAAGTGACTTGGGTTACAGGGTTCTCTTGCTCTTCTTCTGTAAACTCTAATCTTAGTAACCCATGTCACTTGATCAGATGTCAAGTATCCCATGTGCCCTTACTAAGAGGGAAATTTCTGAGGGCTCCTTGGGCTTGGGTCAAAGGCTGAATATTGCAATTTAGAACAAAATGTAGTATAATTTGTAAAAAAAAAAAATAAAAAATCTACATCTAGTCCTTATAGAGAAGAGGGAAATGAACCTGCTTACCTTCTGTAGAAGAGGAATATCCAATCACTCTGTAATTAGTCTCAAAGTCTTCAATGAACTCTATAAAATCAGTGCTCTTCTGAAAAGTAGGGTCATGTTTCTTGTGTCTGTCCCCTACTTAAACATATAACAAGCTGCACAGGTGAGGACATGAGGAAAAGGCACTTTTCTGCTGAGCAGCTTCAAAATAGATGGCCTTGGAGGCAAAGTAATATTTTTATTCTTTTGCCATGGGATTTCATTCTAGAATTTCTTGAGGTTCTCTTGTAGTCAAAAGTGAATTTCCTAGCCACTTAGGTCTGAGGGAGAAGATCTAGTCTCTCTTAGCTGTTTCAGAGACCTGAGTTGGTCATGAACACAAAGAGAAACCCATATGTTTCATGGAAATAAGGACTCAGTCTCAATTACCCTTAAGGAGATTCTCAATATTTGATAAACCCTTGAGACACAGGGCCAGTTCTGGAGCTTGCTTCATCAAAGCGTGTCTCAAACCCCTCCAGTACAGACAGAAGAGGACTAAAATTTTCTTATTCAAAGAGTGTAGGTAACACCTACCCTCTTTTTCATCCCTTGAAATCCAGAGTCCTCTATAGTTAGAGGAAATAATTCCAAGACACTGTTCAGAAGAAGTTCCCATGAGGTATATACACCTGGAATTAGAGAGTTAGCTCATTTCCAAGGGAACATATATAAGAACTGATGGAGTTATTATCTGGAGACATGAATTGCCCTGGTTCTGCTTGGATAAGTCTGAAGATTCATTGTGACCTTACAGAAATTCTATGGCTCACTGAGTGTAGAGGAAGAGTATTTGTGGCCTTCTTGGGACATTGAAGATATCTGAGGTACTTGTATATCAACATATACATCTCAGGCACCCTTAGTAATAGAGGAGATATGTGACTCCTTTGTTATGAAGTGGTAAGTATGAGGTCCATTTGTCAATTAGTGAATATCTGATACCTCCTGGTTCTCAGACAAAAGGTGCATCAATGTCTTCTCAACATTTGGCAGTGACTGAAGGTTTTGATGTTGAAAGGGTAGTTCTGAAACCCTCTTGAGTTACTGGTGAAAATTGTGAATTATCTTGGCCCTAATTAGATAAGGTTATGGCTACCTGGGCCATTGGGGAAAATCTGTGATTGCCTGGTTTTGAAGGAGAGATAAAAACCAACTTTGGTCCTTAAGGCAGTTTAGAAGATCTGTGGTCTTGAAATGGAACATGTGCTTGAAAATTAGTGAGATTTTTGGATTCCTGCTTCAGAACAGATGTGGCTGAGCACCTTCTGAGTCCTTGAGATTAATCTGAGCTTCGCTTCAAAATTAGGGAAAGCATGAGTCCTCCTGACTCTGAAGGTCTAAGTCTGGGACCCAATAGTCAGAAACATAATTTGGAGAACCCATGGATAGAGTGAGAGTGAGGCATCCACAGATAAACAGGGAATTCTGAAGACATCATTTTCAGGTGCATCAGGTCACATGGTATGATATGGAAAACAGAAATTCAAGGGATCTCATGGGGAGCAGGGAAACATCAAGAGTCAATTTGGAGATTTGAGGAGGTTTGGAACATTTTTTTTTCATTCTTCCTGGGAGTCAAGAACTGTTGGAGACTTACCCAGGACTATTTAGAATTTCCTGCTTCTTGCATGAAGCATCCTTGGTAAATTACTAGCTTTGTAAAAACAGGCTTCTTAGAGTACTTCAAGAGTAGATGTCCTGAGTAAGTTACAGAAGTGAGCCTCATGGAGTCTCCCATGATAAGATGTTCTTCGCTAAACTGCAGGCCTTTCAAAAAACATGATGTCCTTGACTCATCATACAACGTACATTTAGATAGGGCTTCAAACAGTAATCAGTCAGCTGCAGAATCATGGGACCAAAGAGATCCTGTGCACCCAGTTTTCCTCTGATAATTTTTCACTCTCCTCTTTGGTTAACTCCCCTCTCTCTGCTTCCCTTCCCTGCCTGGAGCCTTGCACCCTCCCCTCCAAAAGCACTGCTTAAAAAGCCTCAGCATTCACTCAATAAAAAAAGCCTTGACATGACTCAGACTCCTGTCGTTATTTATGCACTTGGCTTCCTCTCTCTCCCCCCATTTGCTACACAGGTGCCTCCACCCTCAAAATCCTCAAATAACTGGACCTGCTGGACAGGGACAATGGTGCCCAAATGCAGGGCTCGAGGTACAGTGGCCATCGGATGACAAAAGGAAAGGAGGCCTGGCCGGACATACATATTTTGGTAGTGGAGTAGATTGTCACCTGTACATTTAGAAACTTCTAGATTTTCCTGTGAAGACAGGCAAGGTCCTTTGGCTTCTTGCAATAAAACCAAAGATCCAGAACTCACTTGGACAGATAAGGAAATTGCCAAGGGCCCTAAGGAGATGGGGTGGGTTCTAGAGTCCCTTTTCCAGATACAGAAATGTCAACATGCTCTTTTGACAAGGGCTCAGGTCCTGAAGGGTGTACAGCACATGGATCTATTTTTTGAACACTTTGGCCAGGCTGCAAAGCCTCAGAATTTTCCTGGGAAGAAACTGAAAGTCCTAGCATGCCCTGCATGGGTGTGGAAAGATCAAAAGATCCTTTTAAGGATAGGTAAGGTTCCCCAAGGCTCTTGGAAGAATATAAGAAACTTAAGCTTGCCTGAGTAGATAGGGAAAGTTCCAGAGTCCTTTCATTAAATACCACCTGTCCAGGGGTATCTGTAGAAATTTTGAATGTTCCTGGAGTACATGCTGTATATTCTGGAGTCATTCTGGGAGATGGCCAAGGTTCTAGAGATTCTTCTGCACTTATAGAAGTTCTTGGAGACCATAGAAAAGATGTCAAATTTCCTATGGTGTGTTTAGCATGGTGAGTATTTTCCTAAGATACAGGGTTAGATATTGAATATGGTATTGTTCTCTGTGCCAAAGCAGACTTTGAGCATGTATCTTGTGTATGGGACATTGTGCTTGAATGTCCTTGAGCAGATGAAGAATGTCTTACAGACCTTTGTGTAGATGTTGACAGTCCCATTGTATTTTGTGTACATAAGCTGGGACCCACAGTTCCTTGGGCAGAATGAGAAGTTGCTTTACTCCCTTCTTATAAAGAGGAACTTTCCAGGGTCTCTGGAGTTAAAGATACATATGTGGAAGACGATACATGAGATGGAGAAAATTCCAAAGATTCTCCTACATGAGATAACTGCTCTGGACAACTTTGTGCACATGTGAATTTTCCAAGTGTGTCTGCAGAAGGTGAACAACATTCGAGAGTTCCTTCAGAAGATCATGAAGGACTCAAAGAACACTGGCAGAGATGCCAATTGCCAGATTCAAATGAGCAGAGAGAAGAGGACCTGCTTCAGCTGGCCTATGTGATGAAGGCTCTATAGGTACTTTGATATATGGGAAAGGCTCTCTAGAATCTAGGCTAGATGAAGAGTTACATACTGTACGATCTAAATCCCTTTGGAGAGATGACAAAAAATAATGTAAAGATAAAGTTCCATCTGCACTGGGGGCAATTCCTTAGGCCCTTTAGAAGATAGCTAAGGTCTTAGAGTCCCTGCAACAGAATGATGATGTTTCTGAGGACCAGGTGTAGATGGATCTGGTTCCTCTAGTGAAGAAAAGACAGATCCTTGAGTTTTCTAGCTAGGTAAGAAATGTCCTGTTACCCTTGGAGAAGATGCTGGACCTTGCACAGTACATTGGACCAATTTAGAAGACCTTGGAGCCTCCTGGAAAGAAGTGGAATGTTTCATAGCACTGTGACAGAACAACTTATTTCTTACAGTTCCTTGTGCAGATGCAGATAGTTTTATAGACCCTTGGGAAGATAGCAAATCTTGCACAGAGGAACAAGATTCTAGAGTTGCTTGTTCAGATAAAGAAATTTTCAGAGGGCTTTGATAATTTGACACAGATTGTAATAGCACCTGGGAATTTTGGGCAGATTCTAGGGGTTCTATACTTGGTGGAGATGGTTCTTCAGTCTGTTGTGCAGATGGGATCTGTCCCACTGAACATTGGGCAGATGTAAAATGCACCTGAGAACCTTGAAAAATTGAGGGAGATTCTAGAATACCTTGTTCAGAGTTGGCCATTTTCAGAATCCCCTGTCCTAAAAGACAATGTCCCCCAGCCCTTTTATCAGAACAAGATGATGATGCCATTACTTGTGGTGATGCAGAGGTACTCAGACATCTTGGAGCAGATGAGGAAGTTCCTGCCTTTCCTGCAGTAGATAAAGAATTATTTGTATATTTGTGGAATTATGGAAGAATGTGATGAAGGTGGTGTAATCACTTCAACATATTTTAATGTATGAGACTGGCCTGACATGGAATGTTTCAGAGGCCATTGGGAAGGTTTCAAAGGTGCTAGATACCCTTGGCCAAAGGGAGAGTTTTGTGAGGCTACTTGGGTAGAAGTTGAATGTTCTTCAAACACTGGTGGTAATGGTAAAGGTCCTGTCACCTGTCCAGCAGAATGAGAAGATTCTACATTTTCTCCCATGTGAGGTAAATTCTCCAAGGTATTCTGGGAGCATTGACATTTTCCCAAGCTCCTCAAGGAACATACTGAAGGTTCCAATGGCCCTAGCATGGATGGTGAAGAACTATGTACTTCTAAAGATTCCTCTGTAGCTACAGAGATGTCCTTAGGTCCTTTAGAAGTTTGCAAAGGTCCTAGAATCTCTGTAACAGACAGAGACTGTTCCTGAGTACCTGGTGACTGTGCTGAATGTTCTCTAGTCTCTGGAGAAGACAAAGCATATTCTGAAGTTCCCTGGCTAGATAGGAAATGGTTTGTAGCCCTTGATGAAGATGCTGGACCTTGTCCTGTACATTGGGCAGATGGAGAAGATATTGGAGCCTCCTGGGAAGAAGTCAGATGTTTCAAAGCACTTTCAACAGATGACCTGTTTCCCACAGGTTCTTCTGTGGGAGTGGATAGTTTTCCACAACCTTTGGCAAATAGGGTAGGCCCCATAACCCCTTGGGCAAAAGAACCAGATCCCAGAGTTGCTTGTGTAGATGAGAAAATATTTAGAGGCCCTTGGGCAGGCAGAGAAACTTTTAGTTTATTCTCAGGTCTTTGATTAGATCTCATAATCTCTGAGGTAATATCTGAATATCCCTGAGTAACCTGGGCAGATGGGAGCTGTCCTAAAGTTGCTCTTGCATGAAGGGAACCTTGTCCTGGCACATAACTAGATGGTGAAGATGCTAAGGAGCTTTTTGTTGCAGTGTTTATTGTGGCAGTTGCTTGTGTACATAGGCAAGATCCTTCATCATTTTTCAAAGATTGTGAATGGGATAGACTTGCTTGTGTTACTGAGGAATTACCAGTAGCCAATGAAGTAGGTGGTAATGTGCCTGTTGTCATTGGGACACGTGGAGATATTTTTAAAACATTTGGGACAGATAACAAATGCCTGACTGTGCCCTTGGCAGACTTGGATGGTACCAGAATCTCTTGGGAAATTGTGGCATGTTGTAAAGATGGTTGAGTGTGTGTTGAAGAGCACAGATTTCCCTGAGAAGATATGCAAATTTGGGTAGACAGCAAATCTGTTATTTCCCTTAAAGCTGATGAAAAATATACCTGATCATTTAAATGTCCTGTACTCCCTGAAGAAAATGGCAAAAACCCTGTAGTCCCTTGGACAGATGGCAATGTATCCTGAGATTCTACCATGAAGGACAAGTGCCTTAAATTACTTTGAAATGATGAAGATGGTTGAAGCACGGATGAAGAAGAGGATGAATATTCTTGAGACTCAGAGCTGGATGGGAGAGAACCCAATATACTCAGGACAGACTTAGAATGTGTTTTAGTTCCTTGATTAAATAGACAAGGTGGTAGAGTCTTTGGAGTAGTTTGAAGAGGTTTCTCAGAATCTGGTGCAGGGGATGAAGGTTTCCCAGCTGGTGAAGGAGATAACAAAGGCTTTTGAAGTCCCTGGCTAGAAGAACATCTCATAGACTCTTCAGTAGACTGTGAATATTTCACAGGACCTTGGAAAACCAGAGAATGTCGAGCAGCATCATAAATAGAATTGGAATGTTTTGTAAGTCCTTGATTAGATGTCAAATTTTCTGGAGTCACAGTTATAGACATGGGCAGTCCCAGAGCTTCTCTACAAAACAGGGATTGTTTTTCAACCTCTTGTGTAGATGGTATCATTTCTGCCTTTTTATGGACAGTAGGAGTCAATCCCATTGCCCCTGAAGTAGAAGGTAATGAGCCAATACCCTCTTGTTTGGATATGGACTGTCCCACATTATGTTTTCTAATTGAGAATTTTCCTACCCCCTTGAGCAGATGCCACAAGTTCCATGGTTCCTAGTGTCCATGGCAAAGTTCCTGTCTTCTTATGTGAATGTATGTTAAGTCCTCCTACCCCTTGGTCCCTTAGGAGAGTAGGTGAAGTCAATTGTAGTAATGAGGAATGGTCCAGAGTCTGTGGAGCAAGTGGTGAAGCTACTGTAGTTTTCTGATCAGACAGAGAACTATCCAGTGCCTCTGAGACACATGGTAAATTTGGTAGATGACTTTGGACAGATAGAGGTTTATAAGCCACTTGGGAACAAGTTGGAAGTTTCATAGCCCTTCTAGCATGTACTAAATGATCTCTAGCCCTTCCTGTAGACTTGGTTATTTGCAGAGACCTTTGACTACACAGAGAAAGTCCAAGGTATCTGTGGAGAGGTGACAAATGTACTAGCTTCTTCTGGTCATAATGTTTAGATGCTGAGGAACTAAAGAAAGATTGCAAATGTGCTTTTGTCCCTGGTGCAGTTGCAGACAGCTGTATAGTATCCTCTCCAGATGGAACAGACTCACCACCCCTTATCATAGATTCCAATGGTCTCAGGCAATATTGAGATGATGGAGATGCTAGCAAAGATCCTTCTTCAGATACAAAAGATCCCAATCCCTCTTGAGAGCAAGGGGAATGGGATCAAGTTGTATTTGGTAATGAGGAATGTTCAGAAGGCCTTGAGCAAATAGAGAAATATCTGTCTTTCTTAGAGCAGATAGAGAAGACTTCACACCATCTCCTTTATTTGACAGATGGCCATGAACATTTTGAACAGATTGGGATCCTCTCAGAACATCTACGGAAGAAGTGCCACATTCTCCATCCCCTAATGTGGATGCCAAAGGACACAGAGTCCTTTTGTCAGGTGTGCAAATTTGCAGAGGGTTTTGGGTAGTTCCCAAATGTTGTAGAAACTGTGAATCAGATGAAGAAGGTTTCTGTACACCTAGTGCAGAGGATGAGTCTTTTATACCTTCACTGGCAAAGTACAAAGACCATTGAGGACCCTCAGCAGATAAGGACGACACCAAGACATGCTTAGATGCTGATGGTTTGAAGGACCCTGGAAGAGATGGTAAGTGCTCTGCAGCATGAAGAGAAGAATCAGGAAGACCTTTTGATGCTTTGGTAGGCACAGGATGTGTCAGAACTACTTGTGCTACTGGCACAAGTTCTAGAGATTTTTGTTTAGATGTGAATTTTCCTTCAGACCCTTTGGCAGATAGGGAAAGTTTCACAGCATTTAGGTCAGAATTGGAAAGTGACAAAAGCCCTTGGGCTTGAGGAGAACTTTCTGGAGCCCTTGGCAGACAAGAAGAATGTCTCTGAAGCCCTGGGTCAGATGATGAATGCTGTAGACCCTTTGGGAGAGATAGAAAAGACCTTTGAGTCTCTTGGCAAGATATGGAATGACCAAGTAGATTGGAGTAGATTGTCAAGGTCCCACAGACTTTTGGGGTGATGTGGAACATTCTGTGGTCTTTTGAATGGAAAATGAAGGTGTAGGACTTACCTGAGAATAATTTGCAGCTATCGGTATTTCTTTGCTAGCAGTACAAGCTGCACATACCTTTTTTGTAGAAGTGAGAAAGATGATACTGTCTTCCTCAGATGAGGAAGTTGTGAAGTTCCATTGGTCAAAACGATCATCTCTTAAACTCTTTTGGTATACTTGGCATACCCAAGGTCTGCTTGGGTAGAGGAAGAATGTTTAATATTTCCCTCCCAAGAAGGTATATGCAAGAAACTCTCTTGTGTAGATAAGGAAAATTGGAAAGCACCTTGTTCAGATCCTAGGGCATCTCTATCAGATGGGGTAGAGTGTGATGAGACTTGTGTGCAGTTTTTGACTATGGCTTTACAACGAGGGTAAGGTACTAAAACTTCCTGTGTATGTGTTGCCTCTTGTAGAGCATCATGTGCATATTTAGTGGTTCTAAGCTCCTCTTGAGCAGGTAAAAAAGTTTTTATATTTCCTTGTGTATATGTGGAAGTCCCAGGAATACTTTCCTCAGGTGTATGAGATGATAAAGCCTTTTTTATAGAGATGTCTGGTTTTAGAGGCAGCAGGACAGAGCAAATAGGTTTCAAAGCCTCTTGATCAGATAGGATGTACCTCAGTGCTTTTGTGGTATTGGTGGAGTGTTCTGTATACATTTGTGTGCATGTGGAAGGACTAACAGCATTTTCTGCAGGTAAGGACATGCCTGTGGTCTCTTTTGTAGTTGTGGCAAATTGCTGAAACTCTTGAGAACTGAGGCAAGTTTCCTTCTCCTCCTGTGAAGTGTGTGAAGGTCCTGTGGTTTCTTGTGTGCAGGTGGATTTCAAGGAATCCCCTTCTCTACATTTGGAGATTGGAACAGACTCTTGTGTGAATGTGTCACCTCCCAGAGCCACTCAATCATAAAGGGTTGGATCCAGAATCTGTGTAAAGGAGGACTATGTTCTGGAACATTTTTTGTAGATGTGTCACATCCAAGATCCACTTTCAAAGATGACAATTTGTCTAGAAACCCTTCTGGAGATGTATCCTGCTCTGAAGAGTCTTTATCAGATAGAGTAGAACCCCGAGTGTCCTGGACATACAGATAATGTTCTGGTGTTACTGATGAATATGTAGACATTCCAAGAGTCACTCCTACAGATGTTGAAAGTCCTAGGGACCCCTGAGGAATTAAGAAAGATTGTTTTTTCTCAGTACCCTGAGAATACGTGGAACTTGCATGTGTTACTTTGTGTTTCTCAGCATATTTTTGGCTATTTTTTTCTTGGTAATAAAACAGGAGTGCCTTTTTGACTGGCATGTCATATGTGAAGCTGTCTTGAGACTGGGACACTGTTAAGTTCCCTTGTTTAGGGGGAGCTTCTCCATATTTTGTTTTACCACAGATGGAATGTTCAGGCTCCGTTTTCAGAGCATGAGAGTTGCCCTTTGTGAGAGCTGATATATGTTTAACTCTCTGCTGTATATTTGAACAATTCTTGAGTACCTTTGAAAGATACCAGAGGACTCACCTCCCATGAGGAACATGGTGAAGGTGCTGGTACATTTTTTGTATGTTGAGAAGGCCCAAGATTCCCTTCTTGGGCAGACTTGGGAGTTTCTCCCTCCTCTTGTGTATATGTGGAACTCTCTAGGCCCCCTTGTGAAGATGGCAAAGGGTCCTGAGCCCCTAGTGTAAATGTGCATAATTTTGTTTCTGCTTGGGCAGGTATGAGTGTTGTGAGACTCACTTGGGAAATAGTGGTTGGGCTTAGGCCCCTTTGGGCTCCTAGGAATGATCTGAAAGCATTATTTAGTGGTGGAAGATAATTAGGGTTCAGTGTGGAAGTTACAAAAGTCCCCTGTTCAGAGAGGACAGGACTCAAGCTCTCTTCATGAGAAGTACATAGGTTAGAGCCCTTTTTGGAAAGGGGGCAAATGTCTTGGCTGTATTCATGAGAGGGAGTATCACTTGAACCACCATGGGCTGCTGTCAGACATGTTAAACTCCCTAGGGAAGTGGTGGTGAGACTCAATCCAAGTTGGGAAAATGGTATGTCACTGAGCCCCCTTTTAGTGAAAAAGGTTTGGAACCCTCTTTTTCTGATAGAGACTGTTGGAGGGCCAATTGATCAAAAGGGCATTTTTTACAATTTGTTGAGGGAGAATCTGAAAGATTAATGATGCTTTGTGTAGAGGATGGACTCCTGAAACCCCTTCTGAAAGAGGACCCATGTTATATTTTCCTTTTGCTCCAAAAGGGAGGTTTTGAGGATGCCTGGACAGATATGGAGAACCACACACACTCCTGATGACACTGGGTTCCTTCTCAAACCTCTTGGGTAGATAGGGATAAAGCATCTTGCGAAGAAGTGGAAGATCCCAGAGCTCCATGGGTAGGTGGGGAAAGTTTCAGGGACCCTTGAACATGTGGGGATATACCAGTCCACATTGGTCAGTGGGAGAGTCAGCAGAAGATGTCCCAGGCATTTTGTGATCTTCTTTGAACTTTTTCCTGGGATCTCCATCACTGTTTCTTGTAGGTGTTGCAGGTACTCCAGTGCCTAACTGGTCAAAGTCCATATTTTTTTCATGCACAGAAGACATATTCAGGTTTCTTTGCATCTTCTCATGTGTGGGCACAAGAACTGAGCCCACACTTTTTCTGGTGGCAGACTGTAAGGCAGATGGTCTTGAGAGTTTGTTGCTCAACAGGTTACTACTCTCACATTTAGGAACCTTTGGCAAAAGTGGAACATTTTCTTATAGGATCTCATTGAGCTTCTTTATGGAGCCCAGGGTCTTCTTACTGAGGGATACCTTTGTAAGAGCCCTGAGAGTTTGAAGTCTATGTGCAGTACCAGCATCAGGAACTTTGCATGTTTTGTCCTCATAGGGCTTTTGTCTCCTGAACTTGTTCCAAGTCAGTCGAAGTACTCCCAGAGGTGCAAAGGCCCTTGGGTATTTGGCACTGGTCAAGTGCTTCTCCCATTGTGTTAAAGTGTAATGATCTCTTTGGGGGACACTAAAATGTGTCCCAGCCCAAGGAGGCTGGGAAACCTTGGGCCTATGGTCATAGGGTGAGGTGACACAATCCCTTTGGGGGACACTGAAAAGGGTCCCAGCCCAAGGAGTTTGGGAAACATTGGGACTATGGTCATAGGGTGAGGTGACACAATCCCTTTGGGGGACACTGAAAGGAGTCCCAGTCCAAGGAGGCTGGGAAACCTTGGGCCTATGGTCATAGGGTGAGGTGACATAATCCCTTAGGGGGACACTGAAAGGGGTCCCAGCCCAAGGAGGCTGGGAAACCTTGGGCCTATTGTCATAGGGTGAGGTGACACAATCCCTTTGGGGGACACTAAAGTCAGTCCCAGGATGAAGAGCCTGGGAAAACAGTGATCTATGGTTAGAGGGTAATGTTTGGGCTGAGGCTCACTTGCCTCTCTCCACCTTTTGGCCATTTAGCCAATAAGGGAGTTGAACAAAGAAAAGGAAGGTGCTCCTGGCAAAGGGCAGCTAATATACTTGCTGATGGTGACTTGTAGCAAGAGGCAGCTAAGCAGTATCCTCTGAGAGAGGCTCTCCTTTCTGAGATCTATGGACATGTGTGGATGGTGAAGCTCACAGATCTCGAATGACAGTTGGCCTCAGGAGTCAAGCACAGGTGGCATTGGCAGCTCCAGCAGAGGCAGCAGCCTGAGGGGCAGCTGAGGCACGCAGGGAGCGATGGTGAAGATGGCAGTGGTGGGCAGCAGAGGTGGCGGTGGTCGCTACTACAGAGGCTGCAAGGAGGGAGGCTGAGTCCCAAAAAGGCTGAAGATTTCAAACCCTGGCGACCAGCATGGAGGCAGCAGGCAGCAGACGATTCAGCGAGAATTATGTTGACCCTCACAAAACCCCTGCCTCCACAGTTGTAGTATACACACATTTAGTTCCAGCATTTGGGAGACAAGAAGCTTATCTCTGATTTCAAGGTCAGCCTGGTCTACAGTGCTAGTGCTAAGATAGCCACGGCTACATAAAGTAATCCTGTCTCAGCTCCCCCACACCAAAAAGGAATATAAGTGTTTATTGGTGTATCTTCATACCAATAATAACCCTAACTAAGGTACTGTCCAAGTCTGATAACCTGAGTGTTTTTACAGAACCCTGTATTGACAGAGTTTCAACTGCCAAAAGTTGTCCTTTGTCCTGTCCTCTATGAGTTCAGTATGTTTTCACCTCTATGCCAATACACACACACACACACACACACACACACACACACACACACTCACACACACATGTGATTATGCTGGTAATGTAAATATTTGTCCCAACTATGGGTTTAATATCTCCAAAGGCAAACAGGAAGTGTGGGTGTGGCTACCAGCATAAGAAAACGTAATAACATCTTAGAGCCCACACAGAATTCAGACACAGATGCCAGTCACTAGAGCTGCCAGGAGATGCAGAGGAAATGTTGTTCTAAGAAAAGGTACCTAGCCACATGACTGAAAAAATGGTTTAGTTCAGATGAAGGACTTAGCAAGTTCTATGCCTGATCTCTAGGTTAATTAGTGTCAATATAATATATGTATATGTGTGATTATTGGAGGCAATGTGAGGCTGAGAGTGGGACCAAACCTTTGGTCTAGGCCCTAGAAGTCCAGGCCACAACCATTTACACACATGCTTATTGAATATTAGTAATATATTTTAGTTGTACATTGAAAGGTGGGTATTATGATCCATGCCTGTAATTGCACAATTTGGGAAGTTAAGAAATGATGGTTATAGCTAAGTTTATGCCAACCTAGGTAACATAATAAAACCTTCTCTTATTAAACACACATACACAGGCACTGAATTGAATACACACACAGTACTGGGATCTAAGAACTTTTATTCATTAGACAAACTGAGAATATAATCATATGTAATAAGTCTTCATGATGCTATAATGTGGGTGTATTCTGGTGGAGGTTCTTTTAATAGGAGGCATTTTAACTTCTTCCAAAGACCCTTTCTCCTGCCCCACCCCACTAATCAAAGAAAATGAGCCAGTGGAATTTCAAGTAAGCAAAATAATTCTGGGGGAGGTTCTTTTAATAGGAGGCATTTTTACCTCTTCCAAAGACCATTTCTCCTGCCCCACCCCACTAATCAAAGAAAATGAGCCAGATGAATTTCTGGTAGGCAAAATTATTCTGGTGGAGGTTCTTTTAATAGGAGGCATTTTAACCTCTTCCAAAGACCCTTTCTCCTGCCCTACTAATCAAAGAAAATGAGCCAGAGGAATTTCAGGCAAGCAAAATATGAGACATTTTAACCCCTTCCCATCCCCAGATTTAGCAAGGTTTCACAATCTTTATTGTGTGGTCACTAGACACTGAAGTCTCCTAGAAGAAAGAAATGCAAAACAGCTACCTCAAGGTTTATTTAAAAGATAGACAAAGCCTATCTTATGGTTACACATGTCCCAATTTCAAACCTTTTTTTTCTCCCTCTATTTCCTCTTAATCTGTCAATCTCAAGGTTCTCTTACTAACTCATACTTTTTTTTTTCCCAAGCTCCAGAAAATGTAGCTTCCTCATTCCATGACTTAAACTCCCAGAACTGAAAGAAATGAGCAGCAAAGCCCAGCACACTGACCACCAGAGGATACATCTTTGTTCCTAGGACAGCTCAAAGCAGCCTTAAGAGTTCATTCACCCAGTCCATTTCCTCCCTCCTCCATATAAACCAAGTTTTTTTTTTTTTATAATTCACATCTGTGTGAGATGCAAAATTCACAGCCACACCCTCATGGCAGGCCCAACATGGTGTTGTTAGAGTATGCCATACCAAGTGCATGCCCCCCAGGCATTGCTATGTAGATCTGTGTCCACCAGCTCTCTTAAAAGAAAACAATACCATGAAAGCTGCTACTCCCCCCCCTGCCTGCTTCCCAGTACCTGTTCAGTAACTCCCTTTAATAAACTCTTCTGTGGCATCTTGTGATGTATCTCTAATTAGGCACCAACATTTTTTATTTATTTTTTGGTTTGGCTTTCGACTTCTTCAAGACAGGATCTGTTTACACAGCCCTGGTTGTCCTGGAACTCACTGTGTAGATTTATCTGCCCTTTTGTTACTTGGTAGGTGGTCATCTGGATGGTAACTATCTCCTTCATACAATGCTGCCTCCTCATCCAGTTCTGCCTCCTCCTCAGTTTTGAATTCTTCATTTTCTGAGTCCCCTGAATCATCAGAACTCTTCAAGTTTAAAGCTTGTAATTTCTGCATAGGGTATGAGGTAGTCCCCCCTTTTTTCTTTACAGTAGGTAGGGAACTGCCAGATTCATGAGAATACAGTCCCTTGTCAAGAGACTCACCTGGAGGGCCATTTTCCTTATTAGGGATTGGTTGCCTTTTGTGCATGCCTAACCTCTCACTACATTCAGTTTCTTACATGCTATCATGGAAATAATGAAAGCAGAACCCTCCCAAGAGGAGGATCATTAAGACACCCAAAACAATTACCAAGGCCTCAACACTACCTTCTCACGGTGGTGACAAGTTCAAGCCAAAATCCAGAAAAGACATACCTCTCTGAATGTACCTGCTTGCAGTTCTGAATCCTCCTTGGGTTCAAGGGGACTCCGATGATGCCAATGATGTTGAAATTTTCCGGGTTTTCAGCACCAGATATCCCGCGCTGCTGTCTTGCCAGGAAGAACTATGCAGCACACATAGGATCCTTCTGCAGAAAAGCTTTAATGCATCTTGAGAGGGTGAGCATAAGCTTACAAGGCAGGGACCCCAAACGGCTAAAACCTGTCACTTATATAGGAAACTGGCCTCCGCCTAGGACATGTCAGACTCAGATTGGCAGTAGCTCAATCAGGAGATGTGACGCCATGGGGGAGTGCCAGGAGAACAATGTCAAAAATAAATAAAAGAAAAGCAATTTTGCCAACTTTGCTATGTTTCCCATAAAATGTTCTCTTTCACCAAGCCACAAGAAAGGAAACTCTACATGCCCATTCAACCTGTGAAAAAAACACACCCAGGACAGGATGACTCCATACCTTGTGACCACGTGGGCTGAATCAGAAGGATGGAGACCTTAAAGGATTCCCCTACATGCCAACATGTTTTTCCACCTTCAACCCTTAGCTGACAAACATAACTGATACACATTGTGCCCTCTCTGACTGGGCTTATGGACCCTCATGGGAAAAGCTTCCTCTTTAGACAAGACTCAAAGAATAAAATAAACCCCCCACACACCCATACATTCTACACACCTACAGAAACACACACATACACACACACACACACCAGTGCTATTGAACAGATTATGTCCTATGTTAATTTCAGAGATTTCTCTAAGTGTGTGTGTGTGAGTGTGTGTTTGTGTATGTGTGTCTGTGTGTGTGTTGTGTTGTGTGGAAGTGAGCAATGCCAGCTGCTACTGGTAGGCTCATGCAAAAGCCACAGGTTCCCTGGCTGGCATGATAAAGACAGTGAGGACTTGCAGATGGGCTAGTTGAAGAGTTCAGGGGCAAGAAGGACAAGGTCCCAGGTGCACCCAGATGCAGCCCAGCCTGCAGAATCTCCTGCACAGACATCCTGTACTGCAGGCAAAAATGGCAGCCCCTGAACCTGGGAGCGCGTGCTGCCTGCACACAACCCGGCAGGCCCCTTGTCATCCAAAGCCTGTACCCTGGACCTTGCTTCCTCCCCCACCTCTCCAGGACCAAGGAGCCCTGTGGTGTCCTGCATCTGTCCTGCAGGGCCACCACTGTTGTCTTTTCCTAGCCTGGCCGGCCCCATGTCCACAGAGTCACAGGACCCTGCTGACAGGATAGACAAACTAGATATGCTTGATGGCAGTAATGCACCTTGAATATCAATGCACATGTGACACCCCTGCACTCTTTCCACCCTTTCCAAAGCAAAAAATGTCAAATGGCTGATTACACAGCATAAGATGGATGCCCAGCAGCTAAGACCACACTGGCCAACATGAGTCAGTAAGCAACTGCAAGGGGCAGTAGAATGTCTGGAGGATGGGAGTCATGGAGCAGTGAGGAGATGGGGATTGAGGACCTCAGGGCTTCCTTCCCTGAGCTGCCCAGAGATACAAGGCTTTGGGTACCTGCCAGAAGCTGAAGGTCCCCACTGAGGACACATGGTGGGGAGTGTGGAGAGGAAACCTTGGGGACAGAAAGGGAGGAAGAGAAAAGCAGCAAGCCTGTAGTCTATTCAAGGAGAATGTGGACCCCAGGGAACCAGCCTAAGCATCCTTGGAAACCAGTATCTATGAATGGCCCCCTAGCAGAAATCAGTGCTATTCTGACAGTGGCCTTCTAGTCCCCCACACTCTCAGCCCTCCTGCAGGCAGTACAATAATTCAAAGAAGCCTACTTGAACTTTCGCACCCTGGTCACCACTATGGCTGCACAGTTACACTAAGGTCAGCTGACACCTTGCACCCTGGGCAAAAGTATGCTTCCAAGCCCAGTAAGTAGTCAGAAATTGGGGCTGCCAAACTGGTCCAGGACTGGGAGGGCACCAGGGTCCAGGGGCAGGCAAGTCCAGAACACAAAGAACATTGTCATATGACACATGGGATGATCCCCAGACCTCATTGGGGTCCCAGGACCAGCACTGGATTCCCACCTACCTGGCATAATACCCTTCCCAGATGGACACAAGGCAGCAAGCAGGCAGCTAGCTGTGTGCACTTTTTTAGTCTACAAAGTCCCAGGCCTGAGGTCCCATGGTCTGATGTTCAGATGTTCTTCTGTGAGAGGAGAAGGGCCACCAAATTCCTTAGTCTTCCTGACATTCACAGGACCTGCATGTGGGTTCACCTAGATTATATCCAAATTCATCCTCAGCAGGGGTCATCAAGGGGCCAGGGATATCAACAACTTTGCCCCAAGAAGCTGGTCAACAAGGACCCTGATACAAAGACAAGTACACAGGGCTGGAGAGATGGCTCAGCCTTAGGAACTTTGACTGCTCTTCCAGAGGAACTGAGTTCAATTACCAGAACCCTCACGGAGGTTCACAACTGTCTGTAGTTCCAGTTCAGAGTTACAGGCAAACAGCAAGGCAAATAAATAAAGTTTTTTTAAAAAAAAAACAAAACAAAGACAAGTAGACATTAAATGAAGGTACATTCACTCCACTCCTTTCTTTTTACCTATCAGTCCCTGGACACTAACTATCTCTTAGGCATTGCCAGGCAACCATTCTTAGAGACCTCCAGCTCCATCCAAATATAGGCCCTCCCCACAGCTTTGCAGAGCTCACCCCTCAACCCCATCCTACACCAACCAACAGACAACAAACAGGAACCTTCTCTTTTATTGCTCCAAATTCCCCAATTCCCTTTCAGAAAGGAAATTTTATGTAATCTCTCTGGACATCCACAAACCTCTGGCCAGGCTTAGTCTCAAAGGATAAACTGAGCTCTTGAAAGGAATTCAAGGAGACCAAGGAGATGCAAACTAGACACCATGGGAGAAGAAGATAGATTCAACAGTCACACAGGGAGCGTGCTGCACATCCCCACCATTGTCCACCTCAGTGAATTCTCACCACACAAGAAACACTCAGGATGCCTTCATCTTGATCCTCATGGGCTAGATCCATGGAACAGAAACTTCTTTCCCAACACAGGAGTACTGGGTGCAAAGCAAGCTGGTAAACACCAACTCTCCTAACACCATGATTCATTCTCTTTCTCCTCTCCTGCCCCATCTATCTCATTCATTCCTACCTGTGCCCCCCCAGATACTTCCTCCTCTCCCTCTGACTGACACCATCCCTGACTTCTATATTCAGTCCCATCCAAGTCATCGAGGGCAGCTAGGCCTGTCTGGTTCCAGCACAAACTCCATGTTTTGTTGGGAGATGCTATCCACTCTCTACTCAACTGGATGCCTTCCTTCTGTGGGAACTGAGAGTCTCCAGAAGCCCACCTCCACACTGCTAACATCTTATCAGATGTAAACTAGCAGACCATCACTCTCCGTGCCACCAGCAGACAATAATAGCTCTGTTTTCCCAACTCTACTTCTGTCCAAGACCTCCTGGGGGTATTGGCTCTGAGGCTAGAAGAGGCTAACCCTGGGGATCAGGTGTGTGTGTGTGTGTGTGTGTGTGTGTGTGTGTGTGTGTGTATGTGTGTGTGTTTGACTGAATTCCAAGTTGTGCCATGAGAACAATGTCAAAAATAAATAAAATAAAACATTTTGCTAACTTTGATATGGTTCCCATAAAATGTTCTCTTTCACCAAGCCACAAGAAGAGAAACTATACATGCCCATTTAACCTGTGACAAAACACACCCAGGACAGGACCACTCCATACCTTGTGACCACCTGGGATGAATCAGAATGATGGAAACCTTAAAGGCTTCCCCTACATGCCAACATGTCGTTCCACCTTCAACCCTTAGCTGATAAACATAACTGATACACATTGTGCCCTCTCTGCCTGTATTTTTGGACTCTCATGGGAAGAGTTTCCTCTTTAGACAAAACTCAAAGAATAAAATAACCCACATACACATCCATACAACATACACACCTACAGAAACACACACATACACACACACACACCAGTAATAATGAACAGATTATGTCCTCTGTTAATTTCAGAGACTTTTCTCTCTCTCTCTGTGTGTGTGTGTGTGTGTGTGTGTCTGTGTGTGTGTGTGTGTGTGTGTGGTGTTTTGTGGAGTCTGGAAGTGAGCAATGCCAGCTGCTGCTGGTAGGCTCATGCAAAAGCCACATGTTCCCTGGCTGACATGGTAAAGAAAGTGAGCTCTTGCAGATGAGCTAGCTGGAGAGTTCACGGGCATGAAGGACAAGCTCCCAGGTGAACCCAGATGCAGCCCAGCCTGCAGAATCTCTTGAAAAGACAGACATCCTGTCCTGCAGGCAATATGGCAGCTCCGAAACCTGGGAGCCGGTGCTGCCTGCACCCAACCTGGCATGCCCCTTGATGCCCAGAGCCTGTACCCCAGACAATGCTTCCTCCCCCACCTCTCCTGGACGAAGGAGCCCTCTGGAGTCCTTCATCTGTCCTGTGGGGCCACCACTATTGTCTTTTCCTAGCCTGGCGGGCCACATGTCCACAGATGAGCCGGACCCTGCTGGAGGAATAGACAATCTAGATTCGCTTGATGGCAGTAGAGCACCATGAATGTCAATGTCCATGGGACTTAGCTGCACTCCCTCCATCCTTTGAAAAGCAAAAAATGTCAAATGGCTGATCACACAGCACAAGATGGCTGCACAGCAGCTAAGACCACACTGGCCAACATGAGGCAGTAAGCAACTGCAAGGGGAAGGAGGAGGTCTGGAAGATGGGAGAAGTGGTGCAGTTAGGAGATGGGGCTCGGGGACCTCAGGGCTTCCATGACTGAGCTACCAGGAAATACAGGACTTTGGGTACCTGACAGATGCTGAAGGTCCCTGCTGAGCACACATGGTGGGGAGTATGGAGAGGAAACCTTGGGGACAGAAAGGGAGGAAGAGAAAATCAGCAAGCCTGCAGGCTACCCAAGGGGAATGCGAACCCCAGGGGACCAGCCTAAGCAACCATGGATATCAGTGTCTATGCATCGCCCCATAGAGGCAATCAGGGCTATTCTGACAGTGGCCTTCTAGTCTTCCACCCTCTCAGCCCTCCTGCAGGCAGTACAATAAATCAACAGAATCCTTCTTGAACCTTCCCACCCTTGTCACAACTATGGCTGCCCAGTTAGGCTAAGGTCAGCTGACACCTTGCACCCTGGGCAAAAGTAGGCTTCCAAGCCCAGTAAGTAGTCAAGAATTGGGGCTGCCAAGCTGGTCCAGGACTGGTAGGGCAGCAGGTTCCAGGGGCAGGCAAGTCCAGAACACAAAGAAACGTTGTCATATGACACATGGGATGGCCCCTACACCTCATTGGGGGTTCCAGGACTATCACTGGACTCCCACCTAACTGGCAGAAAGCCCTTCCCAGATGGACACAAGGCAACAGGCAGGCAGCTAGCTGTGTGCCCTTCTTTAGTCTACAAAGTCCCAGGCCTGAGGTCCCATGGTCTGATGTTCAGATGTTCTTCTGTGAGAGGAGAAGGGCCACCAAATTCCTTAGTATTCCTGCCTTTCACAGGACCTACATGTGGGTTCACATAGATCATGCCCAAATACATCTCAGCAGGGGCCATCACGGCACCAGGGATATCAGCAAATTTGCCCCAAGAAGCTGGTCAACAAGGACTCTGATACAAAGACAAGTACACAGGGCTGAAGTGATGGCTCAGCTTTTAGGAACTCTGACTGCTCTTCCAGAGGACCTGAGTCCAATTCTCATCACCCACATGGAGGTTCACAACTGTCTATACTTCCTGTTTTCAGTTACAAGCAAGCACCATAGCAAATAAATAAAGTTAAAACAAAACAATACAAAAAAAAAAACAAAGACAAGTAGACATCAAATGAAGGTACATTCACTCCACTCCTGCCCTTTTACCTATCAGTCCCTGGGCCCTAACCATCTCCTAGGCATTGCCAGGCAACCATTCTTAGGGACCTTCAGCTCTGTCACAATCTTGGCCCTCTAAACAGCTTTGCAGACCTCATTCCTCACCCCCACCCTATACCAACCAACAGACAACCATTCAGGAACCTTCTCTTTCATTGCTCAAATTACACAATTTCCTTTCAGACAGGAAACTTTATGTAATCTCTCTGGACATCCACAATCCTCTGGACAGGCCTAGACTCAAAGGAAAAGCTGAGCTCTTTAAAGGGATTCAAGCAGACCAAGGAGATGCAAACTAGGCACCATGGGAGAAGAAGATAGAATCAACAGTCACACAGGGGGCATGCTGCACATCCCCACCATTGTCCACCTCAGTGAATTCCCACCTCACAAAAAACATGCAGGATGCCTTCATCTTGATTCTCATGGGCTAGATCCATGGAAGGGAAACTTCTTTCCCAAGACAGGAGTACTCGGCCCAAGCCTGCATGAAAACATCAATTCTCCATACACCATGATTCATTCACTTTCTCCTCTCCTGCCCCCATCTATCTCATTCATTCCTACCTGTGCCCCCCACACACACTTCCTCCTCTCCTTCTGTCTGAAGCTGTCCCTGACTTCTATATTCAGTCCCATCCAAGTCATTGAGGGCAGCTAGGCCTGTCTGATTCCAGCACAAAATCCATGTTTTGTTGGGAGATGCTATCCACTCTGTACTCCACTGTTCTCCTTTCTTCTGTGGGAACTGAGATTGTCCAGAAGCCCACCTCCACAATGCTGCCATCTTCTAAGATGTCCACTAGCAGACCATCACTCTTCATGCCTCCAGCAGACAACAATACCTCTGTTTTCCCAACTCTCCCTCTGTTCAAAACCTCCTCGGGGTATTGGCTCTGAGGCTAGAAGGGGCTAACCCTGGGGATCAGATGAGTGTGTGTGGGTATGTGTGTGTGTGTGTGTGTGTGTGTGTGTGTGTGTGTGTGTGTTTGACTGAATTCCAAGTGGTGCCAGAAAAACAATGTCAAAAATAAGTAAAATAAAAGCAATTTTGCCAACCACCACAGCCATCATGACTCCCTAGGAATGCATAGGAAAAGAGTAGGTGGGCCCGGGTAGAGCCAAGTTCCTTGAGCCCTTTGTGGCCTCCCATAGAATCCTCTGGCCCAGGGAAATAATTCTTGTCCCTCATAAGGCCTTTCCTCCAAGGCTTTCCAGATGCTGCCCAGTGCTCACAATTCAAATGTCCCGAATCTAATGAGCAAGGCCAAAGCTCAAGGTGCCTCCTACAGCTGCCTGAGAGTCCCAGTGAGCACCAAGGACCAAGGCTCCCTGGCTTCCATCCACACAATCATAAAGGGAAGAGGCACCGTCTCCTGAGAGATGGCTCCAACTTCCAAGGCTTCAGGTATCAGGGAAGTGGCTATAATGCAAGAATCTTACCTGGTCCAGGCCTGGCTGTCCTGTGGTCACATCTCAGACCTTTGATTGTTTAAAACCTCCAGCAAGATCCACTATGAGCCTTCTCCACATTCTCCCTATTTCTTAGTTGGGGTTAATAGAAAAGGAAGAAGAAGGGTGATCTGGACTCTCCAGAGTTCTAGCCCCACCCAGCCATAACTGACCTATCCTAGATCAGTCCCAGTGTCTGAGAGCAGATGGGAGCTGTGGGTATGGGAAAGCAATGTGGTAGTGGCTGAGAAAACAAAGAGTTACTGAAGGAATCATATAACGCAAAATTTGCCATCCAAGGCTTTTGTGGGCATTTACAGGAACAACGAGCTTAAATGAGATTTAATAAGGAGTAAAATACTGTTCCAACACACTCCTATTGGTGGTTTGACTGAATAGATGTCTGTATCACATGCATTTCTAATGACCACAGAGGCCTGAAAAGGACCAGAGAGGATAGAAACTTTGGAACTAGAGTAATAGACACAGATGGATGGGAACTGCCTTATAAGTGCTGGGAATTGTGTCTGGGTCCTTTGGTTGGTTGCTCTTAACTGCTCAGTCCTTTCTCCAGCCCAGCAATAGCCTCAAGTCTTCAAGTTCTGGCAATCAACCAGACCAATGGTAATAACTTCTATGGTTTGGGGAATCCCTGGGACCATCAAACCCCAAAAGTAAAGAGAGGTTTCACACACCTGGCACCTCATTTAAAGTCTTTGTTTCCAGGGCAAAGCATTATTCCCCAAGATTAGGTGATTTCAATGAAACTATGAGAACATATGGGTACATATTTTATATATGTACTTTTATAAAAGCTTTTAAATATCAGACCTGGCTGTGGCTTTTCAGGCACCCATGGTAATATTTATCCCTTCACACTCCTGCTGGCTTTCTTGCCTTGTACTTTACCCCACAATTGTCCATCCCATTTACATCTACTAACCAGCTTGTTAACTTTGTTTGTTTTAAAAGACAGGGTGTGTCTATGCAGCTCTGGCTGTTCAGCAACTCACTCTACACATTAGACTGGCTTCAAATTCAGGGATCCACTGCCTCTGCTTCCAAGAGTGAGAAAGCCAAAGCATATGATTCTAACACCCAGTGTTATTTTTTTTTTAAATCAGTCCACAAGTTATTGGCTGATTTGTATTGGCATTGTTTTGGTTTGTTGGTTTTCTAGACAAGATTTTTTTCATGTAACTTTAGAGACTAGCCTGGACCTTGCTCTTTAGACCAGGCTGGCTATGGATCCACAGAGATCCACCTGCCTCTGCCTCCCAAGTCCTGAGATTAAAGACATGCACCAGCTCCAACTAATTCAAATATTATTGATGATATTATATTGTCACTGGAGTGTTTCATTTCTTTGTCCATTCATTCTCCCTTTCGTCAATATGTCCCTGTATCCAGGATTTCCTCTTCTATCTTTTTCTCCTGTACCTCCACTCAAATAGCTCCACCACCACTTGGTAAAATTCAGGACTTTCTACTAACACTCCTTCCGTGAATGTTCTTGTTGCCATTTTTACATTACCTTAAGTGCAAAAGATCTCACATATCCACTGACTGATGAATGATCAAGCATCATGCTTAGTCCACACCATGTTTCCATAGTATTGTTTCTGAAAAAAGGATTCACATAGCCTGAGCTGCCTGAACTTAAAATCCTTTTTCCTCAAGGCTGGCCTTGCAAACTGTCATGTTCAGACTTATGCAAATATGGATGTGAAACATTACAATGTAAACACCATAGGGGAGAATATTGTTAGTCATAGATCAAACTTCACAGCAAAGATGGTAACTGTACAATGAGTTATGGTCCAGTTAGAATAAAAGCATAAACTGCAAAGTGCTCACATTGAAAGTATGGATCCTGAATCTCACCTCGTCCATACTGAGTACATGAAATTCAATTTGTAATGAGATGTGTTCAACAGAAAGATAGGGTGTAATACTGTTTGTGAGTAAATTCACAAGACAAAGGCAAAACAATCACACAACCACCACCACAACCAAACTTCAACTCATTTTTCAAAAACAAATGGCAGAAACTATAGTACAGGAGATCTACAGACTAAATGAAATACAAAGCCAGCAGTAGTGTCCACACATTTAATTCTAGTACTTGGGAGATAAGAAGCTGGTAGATCTCTGTGATTTTGAAGCAAGGTCTCTCTGGTCTATAGAACTTATTGCAGAACAGTATAGGCTACACAAAGAAATCCTGTCCCAAAATATACCTCACTCCTGCTACCAAAATAAGAATTTCAGTTGTCATGGTGTCTCCTCACAGGAATAGGAGCCCTAACTAAGGCACTGTGCAAATCTGATGACCTCTGTGTATTCAACAGAATTCTCTGTGGAATGAGAGTCAGCTGCCAAAAATTGTCCTTTGCTCTGACATCTACAAGTTTACTGTTGCATGTATTCACCTCTAAGCCAACACACACACACACACACACACACACACACACACAGAAACATTTATTATACATTAGTCATACATTTTCAATGAACTTGAAATGCTGAGTATTATGGTCCATGCTTCTGATTGTTCAACTTGGAAGGTTGAGGAATGAGGGATACTATGAGTTTTAGGCCAACCTAGGTAACATAACAAAACTGTGTCTTATTAAACACACACACACACACACAAGCACACACACAGACATATGCACACATACAAGCCCACATAGATTCACTGAGTTGGACACATATACTGGGTTGGACACACATACTGGGTCAGGAAGAAAACCATAAAACTTTGAACAAACTAAAGACACAATCATACCTAATAAGTCTGTATGCTGCTATAATGAGGATGTATTTGGATGGAGGTTATTTTTGGTTTTATTTCTGATTTCTTTTAGGCCTGATCTTTCAATGCAGTGCTGATTGTCCTGGAACTGGCTAGGTAGATTTAGCTACCCTCAAATGTACAAAGATCTGTCTATCTCTGCCTTCCAAGGGTTAGGATTAACAGTGTGTGTCAGGCAAATGGATCTTTTTTTTTTTTGAATAGGCATATAAATACTCCCTTCTAATACCTTCTCAGGAAGTTTTTGTGTTGTTATTTTTTAAACATTTAAAAAATATTTTAAATCCCAGCAATTGAGGGCCACAGGCAGGCAGATGTCTGACTTAGAGGCTAGTCTGGTATACATAATGAGTTGCAGGAGAGTCAGGACTATGTAGAGAGACTCCTTCTAGAAAATAAACATTATGTAAAAACAAACAAAAGAACCAGCAAGCAAAAAAAACCTAATAATTATATATGTATGTATATATACGTATAAACATGAATAGTGCTAATCCAATTATGGTTTAAATGTTAATTTCTAATATTTGGAAATATTTTTGTTGGGATTGTTTTCTCAGTGTTGCAGAATTGGTTACTTCTAAGCACCAAAACTTTAACAATACCTGCCCTTTGTGATCATGGAATTGTAAGAAAACCATTGTTTTAGTTACATCTAATGTCACTCTGTAGACACAAACACAAATGAAGTCGACACAAAGAATACATGTATCTGCTATGGATGCCAAATGACCTCCCATTGCTGTTTTTAATCCTTTTGTATGATAAGCTCATTTTGGAAGATAGATATCTTGTACTATTACCACTGCTAGTATCTGAGAAGATACTTTGTTTACATACACTTAATAACAACCCCTATCAGTTCAGATGGTTCACAGAATCTTCCCTATGGAAATGGAAGGATCAAATTGGAAAATTCCAACACCATTGAACTCTGGCTGAGAGCTGTTATTTACCAGGAGAAGAATACCTCATTTTTCACAAGCATGGTGTCTCAGGTACTTTTCTTTTACTCTGTAGTGACAAAAATTATGATCAAAGCAATTTATGTTATCAAATCATTTCATTTGGGGCTCAAGGTCCCAGAGGCCTTTAGACCATGACCAGGTAGCAGGGAACATGTCAGCAGACAGACACTGTGTGGAAAAAGCATCTGAGAGCTTATATTTTGGGACAACAGCAATGGGGCAAAGGGTAACAGACAGCTAACTGTGAGCTCTATGAGCTCTTGAAACCCTGAAGTTCATCTCCAATAATGCATCTTCTCCAACAAGGTCATATCTGCTAATCCTGCCTAAGCAATTTCACAAACTGGTGACTAAGCATTCAAATATATGTGCCTGAGAAGGCCATTCACACTTGAATCAAAACACATGTCTCTCTGAATACTCTCAACATGTGTCCTGGTAACATGGTGCTTTGGGAGAAATGATACATTTATTAGGCTTTCATGAAGACAGTAGCTTATATTCTTTTCTTAAATGAACATTTAAGAACATCCCAGACCCCAGCACCCACATGGCATCTAACAACAGTCTGTAGTTCCAGTTCCAGGCAAACCATAAGGCAAATAAATAAATAAAATATAGTTAAAAAAAAGAACATCCCTGAAGGTTCTTTTCTTATCTGATGAGAGAGGGAATGTTCTGATTAAAAAAAAACAATCTAGTATAATTAAGAAGGGAGCAGAATGGAGTGTAGGTGGTACAAGCCCTTAATCCCAACACAGACAGATCTCTGTGAGTGAGAAACAATGGATCTAGAGAAAAAGTTCCAACAGCCAATGTTATACAAAGAAACCCTGTCTTGAAAAACAAGCAAACATATTTGAGGGTGTGGTGTTCCATGCCATTGATGCCAGTATTGCAGAGTCAGAGGTAGGTAGACTTATTCCTGGTGCAGAGGTTCTGTTCACTGTAAACCAAGTAGTGGATTATAATCATTTGCAGCTCTACTTTCAAGGGTTCCATTGCCCTCTTCTGACCTCTAAGGGCACCAGGAATGTAGTGGTCACACATATATACAGGCAGGCAAAAAACTTGTTCACATAAACAAACAAAGTAAAATATGGATCTTAGTACTAGAAGGATTGCTTTACAGTCAAGAGTACTTGCTCCTGATTAAAGGTCCTGAGTTTGGTTCCAAGCAACCTGATTGGGAAGCAAACAACCACCTCTGCACTTCAGCTATAGGGCATCTGACTGCCTCTTCAGTCCTCGGAGAGCACTGCACATTTCCTCTATCTATGTTGACATATAATATAATAGAAATAACAAATCTTAAAAACCACTGTTCTTTATATTCTTGATTAAAAAGGGTTACAAACCTTACCAAAAGCAATTTTCATGTTCCATATAATTCACATCAACATCCCAACATAATTTTTCACAGATCTTGGAAGAACAATGCTCAATGTCATAAGGAAAACAAATAAACAAAAACAAAACAAAACAAAAGAAAACCCCATGACTTTCAAAACAATCCTGTCCAATGTGAGAACTTTTGAAGGCATCACCATCCCTTATTTCAAGAGCTACTATAGAACTACAGTAATTAAAACATTTTGGTGTTGGCACAAAAACAGATATATGAATCAACACAATTGAACTGAAGATCTTGACATTAATCCACAGAAATGCATACACCTGATTTTTTACAAAGGAGGCAAAACATACAATGGAAAAAAAAAGAATCTTCAGCAAATGGTGCTGGAAGAACTGGATGGTGACATGGAGATAATGCAAATTTTTCTTGTTATTCATGTATGTACTGCCATGTGTCTCACAGCTTGTTTCCTCACTTTGTACATGTCTGGTCCCTCTGCATTTGGCTGCTGACCCTCAAGCTCTGTCCTTTCTCCCAACATTCTCTCTACCCAGAAAATCCTGCCTGACTATTAGCCTATCAGCTTTCATTAACAATGAGAACATTACATATTTCCAGGGTGTTGAGTTCAATACCCAGCACTACAAAAGTCAAGCATGTGTTGTGTGAATATAACCCCAACACTATGGGGGTGAAGATAGGAAAGTCAAAAATTCAAGATTATTTGGCTACATAGGAAGTTGGAGGGTAGCCTGGGCTACTAGTAAATTAGCCTGCCATTGTCTTAGGCTCAAAAACCATCTATCAATAAAGACAATCTATGTTCATTCCTACTCTGTTTGTCAGTAACTGTTTAGGTGCTTTAAACTCTTAATGTCCTTTAGATAAATCTCTGTGAGGAAGACCTGGAGCCCCATATCCAGATCCTCATTACTCAAAGGCAGAGGCAGCAAATGCCTGTCTGTGCTACATAGCCAGATATCTCCCCAAAATAAATAAATAAATAAAGAAACAAACACATAAAAACTTGTCAAGGGCCACACTAGATAAGAGTTGTATCTATTTGCATAGCATGTAAGATGCCCTGGGTTCCACTCCAGAACTGCCAGCCAAAAATAAACAAATAATGCCAGTATTTGCCTACTATGTCTGGATGCATGGTTTCATTCCTTCAGCAAAAGTGTATTACATTAAAATGAGTTCTCTTCAATATTTTTACATGCCAGAAGAGGGCATCAAACCCTTCTACAATCATTCAAGACAATACAGTTTATAGCTCATGGATTCTGAGAAAGAAGCTGGCCACACTGTATAGTGCTAAGGTAGGTGGTGTGTGTGTTTCCGTGTGTTTGGGGGGGGGCTTCAATATGGAGGGGAAATATATTAGAGGTCTGTAGAAAATTCTTTGTGTTGTGACTTCTGTAAAGAGAAAGAGGGTTAGGCTAAGAGAGCAAGTTAAAGATTGGCTTATTTAAAGGATTTCAACAGGAGATTCCTGATAGACCCAGTAACAGGCCCTGGGGAGATTAGGGCTAGGGAGATAGTAGTGAAAGGGGTGGGATGGTGGATGAATTGGCTTCTGGTTATTTTGCATGTGAAAGGGACAGGCCAACAGTTGTTTACTATCTCCAGGCCTTGGACAAGACCTTATGTCTATGATCAGCAAAACCCCATGAGGTCACACCACCAGAACCCTGACAAAGTAAAAATTCCTGAATAATAGAGGCTTCCTGTAAAATATTTCCTTTATTTGTTTTCCATAATGGGATGGTTGATTCAGGAGTATCCTTTTGAAACCAGATCCATGATAGAAACTAAAAAAAAAATAAAGGCAATAAAATCCCAAGGCAGGAGGAATGGGTTCCAAAGTCTTTTCTTATCTAGAGTTGAGGATGGAACTTAGGTTCTTAAACATGCAAAGCAAGTTCTAATTGCTGAATGACACCAGCAACCCCACAACTATCTGTTAAATGCCCCCATATGTATGGAGTTCTCTGCCTCTATTCCCTGCACCTGAACTTCTGATCCTCAGTATTCTTTGCCTGCTGTGGGTCCTCTTATGTCCATCTCCTGGCTGTTGTCAGCAGTGTCCTGTTAAAGGCCCTGAGCTCACAGGGTTTTTTTATCCCTCCCTCCCTCCTTTCTCGACTGTTTGCCTGCCTACAAAGGGAAAAATCAGAGGGGAGGGGAGGGGAGGGGAAGGAGAATAATGGAGTCCATGAGGTGCTTTATCCTGGCCTAGCAGGTGTCTTTGCTTTCAGCTCACAAGACTATCACAGTATTCAAATTACCTTCCCCAAAAGAGGAAGCTTGGGGGAAGGGTAAAGCCTCAATGAGCAATCACATCTCTTAGGAAGTCGGAAGTGAAATGGGCTGGAGTCTTCTCTGTGGTGAAATTTATCCCAGAGGTCTCAGAGCTGGGATAGGGAGTCCTCTCTGATAATCAGAAACCCTAACCTGAATCTGCTTCGATTTACCTCTTTTTCTATAGAGAGTAATGACCATTCACAAGTTAAAATCCCTTTACCCTGTCCATTTTCTGAATTGACACAGACCTAAATGGCTTTGACACTGTGAGCCAATAATATATAAATATAAACTTCTTAGGGCTGGAGAGATGGCTCAGTGGTTAAGAGCACCATTTGCTCTTCCAGAGGACCCGAGTTTGGTTCCCAGCACCTACATGGCAGCTCACAACTGTCTGTACTTCCAGTTCCAGGCAAACATAAAGGCAAATAAATAAATAAAAAAGTTTAAAAAAAAGTTTAAGAAAACCTTCTCATTTATCCATTTATTTCCCTTGGTGCTTGAATGGAATTGGTGAGGGACTCTGGGTTCTAGGGCTCGACCCAGGCATTCAGTTCAGGTATTCAGCAGAGTGCCCCAAGGATAACCCCTCCTTTCCGCTTGTGGGAGCAATTCTGGAAAACTTGCCTAAGACTTGTCCAGGCTTGCCCAGACATGTCCAAGGTCCCCCTGCCCCCCACCCACAAGCACAAGCCTGGGAGCAGCCTGATAGCAAAAGGGTTGCTAAGGAACCATCAGATAATCAGAAGCATGTGACCAGGACTGCATACCACAAGTAGCCTGTAATCAGGGCCAGATGTTCAGGAAGTCCCCCTCCCAGCAAGCAACCATTTCTTCCCGCCATATCTTCCCACCACTAGGCCCTTATCCAATAAGTAAGAGCTGTTACTTAAATGAGCCAATGATTTTTCCTGTTTTCCCTATAACCATGCCTTTTTCTTCTGTAAGCCTGCTTCCCGCTCTCCCCTATGCAATAAAAAGCCCCTGAACAAATCCTCAGCACATCAGTCAGCTCTCCAAGTTACTGCTGCCCGAAGATATCTTTGCAACCTGAATAAAACATCTTGCTGTTTGCATCTGAACTGTGGCTCGGCTCGGTCTTTGGGAATCAGGGTTTCCTCCTGAGGGAAGGTCCTCTTTCGAGGGTCTTTCATTGGAAGTACAGAGAGTTGTGAGCTGCCACACAGATGCTGGGAAATGAACCCAGGTTCTTTGGGAGAGCCATTAAGGCTCTCAGCTGCTGAGCCATCTCTCCAGGCCCAATGTGAGCCACTTTTGTAGGTCCCTTGTGACACAAATCTCTTGGTCTCTGGGCAGAAAAGGATGTTTAGGAGAGAGAAAAATGTCTCAGTGCTTTTCCATTCCTACAGGTGTCAGGTGGTATCTCAAATTTATTTTGATTCACATTTTTCTGATGGCTAAAGATGTTGTGCAATTTTTAAGTGCCCTACAACCATTTAGAATTCTTTTGTTGAGAATTTTCTTTTTAGCTTTGAAACCCATTTTTTATTAGATTATTTGACTTTTGGCCTCTAGTTTCTTGAGTTTTCCTTATATTTTAGACATCAGTCCTCTGTCAGATGTTAGTGAAAGACCCTCAGATGAGCACCTTCCCTCAGAAAATATTTGGAGAAATATTAACTCATGAACTGATGTGACAATTCTTTAAACTGTAGCAAAACAACTTAAACTTTAAGTTGGTAACAATAGAAAGAAGAAATGTTAGGATTGGGTTTAGGTAGGAAGATGGTTAAGAATATCCAGCTTCACAGAAAAGTCTGTCTGATACGTTAGATCTATAAGACCAAGATGATAGTTGAATGCTGTAGTGGAACATTGGATGACTCGTTAGGCAGTCAGCTGTTTCATTTTTCATATTTTTTGGAAGTAACTTGCATATATGTACTGTTTTCTTAGTTAATACTATTTTCTGTTTGGGAATCTGAAGGAGTTGAAGATTAGATAGTTGTAGTTACTGTTTCATTGTGACATTTTTGGAAGAGAATATTACAAGTTGGGTAGTTTTAGGTTGGTAATACAAGACAGATTAAAAAGTGAATTAAGTAGAATCCTTTGGACTCACCAACATAGGATGAATAATGAATTAACTTTTCTTTGAATATGTCAATCATTTCTGGGCTAGATGTTACTAAAGTAGTTATTACTTTTATATATTATACATTATTATTTTAGTTATTATATATAGTTTTTGTTATATTAGTTATAAACTTCTTTTTTATTTTTGAAACAAAAAAATATATGGGGTTGGGGAAATGGCTCAGAGGTTAAGAGCCTTGGCTGCTTTTCCAGAGGTCCTGAGTTCAATTCCCAGAAACCACATTCTGGCTCATATCCTTCTATAATGAGATCTAGTGCCATCTTCTGGCTTTCAGGCATACATGCAGACAGAATACTGTATACAGTAATAAATAAATAAGTCCTAATAAACCAGAAGAGGACATGTGGTGATATATAATTAATAAAATAGTCTGGAATATCAAGAGAGTCAGACTCAGAGCCAAGAAATGAAGGCCAGGGTCAGCCAAACATTAAATTTTTACTTTAGGAATGTGAAAAGTGGAAAATAAGATAGCTGAGCTGGAGAAAAATGCTGGAGGATTTTCAGCTGCCTTAGCAACTAGGTTAGTGGTCCAAGGGGAGAGAAGTTAGATCAGAGTATTTCACAGGGATAGGCCTAAGGCATGGTGGATGAGAAGTGGTTCTGCTTTATTTTTCTATCTCTCTGAAATTTCATCTTTTCCCCAATACCTGGGTTCAGGTTTTCATTATATACCAAATATAGTTCATGCAATAGAGGCCTATCTGTCACATGGAGAAACTCTGAGTTCTCCAAGACAAAAGTTTAGGTTTATATATCCCTAATAAGAGTGAAACTTTCTGATTATGGTACACAAAACAAGAAATTTCCATAGCTTTTTAACTCAAGGGTTAATGTCTCTGACCACCTTGCTCCATGAAAGAACCAGACACTGACATGTCAGATACCACTTCTTTTTGGCATCATGAGGTATCCCTATCTCTATTTTCTATGCCATCATGACAACCCTAGCTACACAAAGACTCAGTTCTTTCTGGCCTCTGTTCCACATGAAGAATTCTGCACAGCATGGAGTAGACCCACAGCCCTAAAGAGTTTCCTTGTTCTCACCTACCATGATATGGCTTATCAATTCATACCTGTGTTTCCTCCTCAGGATAGTAGCATACAGTACATTGTCCCAGTGAGTTCTGTTCATTCTTTCTGAAATCCTTGCCATACATTTTCTTTTTACCATCCAAGAGTTTTCTGCCCCATCAAGAGCTCTACCTGCCCACCCTCTCTCCTCTGATTCAGCCCAATGTCTCTATGTCACCATTATTACACTTGATCCCTTGACCAAAGGCTCATCCAGCCCCCCAGCCCACCCCATGATGGCTAAAGCCAGTTCCAACCTATAGCAAATTGCCTGGTATATATATCCATGCTTGTTTCCAAACAAAAATCTAATCCAATCCTTCAAAAGAAAGGGCTAATTTTATTTAGAAAGGCTTTCTTAATCAGAAAATTGTGTTCAAGTTGGAGAAGAAATGTTGCATAAATTCTGGTTTATTAAATGAAACTCAAAGGCAGATATTAGAGAAAAGCTGGAATATCAGAGAGAGGAAACAGATCCCAGTCAAATCTCACCCAGCCATCTTCGAGCTTCCTCACCCACACTTCTTGTCACTTGTACAGAATAAATCTGTCTTTCTATGCTTGCCTTAAATACCTTATTTGCCCAGTTGTTTTTACATGCAGATTAAGCCTAAAGGTGTAGGCTTCTACTATTTTGTAGTTAGCCTTGAATTCACAGAAACAGAAAGGTCTCTTTCTCTAGAGTTATGAGATTGAAGATGTAGGTCAACACTCCTGGTATTTCCCCTTCCTGGTATTACTGCCATGAGTTAGGACTCTCTGAACCTCCTGGACTGATTTTGGGTGTTCTGTTCTCTGATACTCCAGACTGGTTCTATTAAATATACTACATATCACTAGAACAAAAAGCTAAGATATTGGGCTTATTTCTGAATAAGCATTTATAACATCCTTCACATTTCAGGTAATATTATAGATGGAGGGCCCAGAAGTATGTAAAAGCAGAAGATATGGTGATTTCAGGTAATATTATAGATGGAGGGCCCAGAAGCATGTAAAAGCAGAAGATATGGTGAATTGCTATGAAAAAAACCTTCTCTAGCCTTAACACAAATATTAAATTAAATTAAAATTTCATCTACCACACTGAAATCTTAAAGAAGTATCACCAATAATAATAAATTAAACATGACAGAGTGGTGTCTTGCTTCTATACATTTTACTTGTAAAGTATTGGATTTTGATAGTTTCTGACTAAGTTTCAGTTCAATACCCACTGCTGAGACCACCAGGATCTGAGAGATATTTATAAATGCATGGTCACACAGGAAGCCCTGGTTAATTTGCATGAGTCACAAAACAATGGTAATCATGAATTGTGATAATATTACAGGGAGACTGAGTGGTTGGCATCTTAGGAATCTGGAGGGTGAGGGTGGCCATTAAGGACTGTTTTCAATAACAAAACTATCTGGAAATGAAAACAATGAAGAGGAAACAGAAAGAAACAAGCTCAAAAACAGATTTATGGAGCTACTAGAAGCTTTAATATTGAATATAAAAAAATCCTTATAAACCAGAAGAAAATACAAACAAAAAAATGGAAGAGATGAACAAATCCCTGAAAGAAACAAAGAAATCCTAATCCCAACATGAAATATCAATCAGTGGTAACTAATATCCCTTAATATCAATGTATACAATTCACCTATAAAAAGACACACACTCACAAGATGGATACAAAAACAGAGGCCATCTTTCTGCTGTATACAAGAAACACACCTCAATCACAAAGACAGACAGAGGCTCAGAGTAAAGGTTTGGAAAAAGATTTTCAAATCAAATAGCACTAAGAAACAAGCTGTTGTTGCCATCCTAATATCTAACAAAGTTGACTTCAAACTAAAATTAATTAAAAGAGACCAAGATGGATATTACTTATTCATCTCAGAAAAAAATTGGTCAAGAGGAGACTTCAATACTGAATATTAATGTCTGTAATATAAGGGCATGTACCTATATAAAAGAAACACTACCAAAGCTCAAAACTCACATCAATTCTCAAACCCTAATAGTGGGAGACTTCAAAACCTCACTTTTACCCTTGCATAGGTTAACCAGACAGAGACTCAACAAAGAAATAAGGAGTCTAACAGAGCTTTTGATGCAAATGATTTTAGTAGATATTTACAGAAGCTTCTACCCAAGTTCAAATGAATATATATATTTCTCAGTCCCAATGGAACTTTCTCTAAAATTGACCACATAATTGGTCATAAAACAAATACAAATAGTTACAAAAATGGAAATAATACCTTGTAACACATTGGACCACCAGGGCCTATAGTTAGAGTTCAAAAACATCAAGAATCACAGAAAGTGTACCAACTCATGGACACTAAACATCACTCATCTAAACCAACACTAGGTAAAGGAAAAAATTAAAAAAAAATTAAAGTCTTCCTATAATTTAAAGAAAATGAATCAAAAACATAGCCAATCTTGTGGGACACAATGAAAGATGTCTTAGGAACGTTCATAGCACGAGATGCCTATATGGAAAACCTAGAGAAATCCCACACTAGACAACTAACATCACAGCTGAAAGCCATAATATAATTAGAAGCAAACTCACATAGAAGGAGTAGATGGCAGGAAATAATCAAACTTGGAGCTGAAATAAATCCAATTATACACAAATAATAATACAAAGAATCAATGAATCAAAGAGTTGATTCTTTGAGAAAGTCAACAGGATAGATAAACCCTTATCCAAGCTTACAAAAAAAGCAGAGAGAAAGTGTCCAAATCAACAAAATTAGAAATGAAAAGGAAGACATAACAACAAACCACCAGGAAATCAAGAGAATCATTGGGTCATATTTTGAAAATCTATACTTCACTAAAATGGAAAACCTAGAAGAAATGAACAGCTGTTTGAAGAGGTACCATTTAAACAACATTAAATGAAGATCGGAATAATTACCTAAACAGACCTATAACCCTAAAGGAAATTAAAACTGTCATTAAATACTTCTAAGTAAAAATGGCCCAGGTCCAGATAGTTTCAGAGCAGAATTCTACCAGACATTCAAAGAAAAAATACTACCATTACTCCTCAAACTGTTTCACACAGTAAAAACTGAGGAAATATTGCCAAATTTCTTTTATGAGACCACAGTTATCCAAAAACCCAAGTCACTCATCAGAAAATGAAAAGATCTCCCATGTTCCTAGATAGGTTGGATCAAAAAGTAAAAATGGCAATTCTACCAAAAGCAATCTATAGATTGAATGCACTGCCCCTCAAAATCCTACCACAATATATTTTGAAAATTGACAGAAAAACAATCAAATTCATTTGGAATAACAGGAAAACATGGATTGCCAAAACAATTTTGCTCAACAAAAGAATCTCAGAAGACATCTCTATCCCTGACTTGAAGTTATACTATAAAGCTACAGTTAAAAAAAAAAAAAAACAGCCTGGTACTGGCATAAAAACAGACTTATGGATCAATGGAATAAAATTGAGGATCCAGGCATTAACTCAAAAACCAATGAACACCTGATCTTCGACAAAGAGGCCCAAAATATTGAATGGAAAAAATATAGTACCTTTAACAAATGGTGTTGGCATAGCTGTTTGGTAGTGTATAGAAAAATGCAAATATTTTCAAGCCTTTCTCCGTGCATAAAACAAAAATCCATGTGAACCAAAGACCTCAACATAAACCCAGCCACTCTGAACTTGGTAAAAAATGAAAGTGGAAAATACATTTCTACTAATTGGCACAGGCGACCACTTCCTAAATATGAGAACAGTGGCACAGACAATAAGAACAGCAATCAGTAACTGGGATCTCCTGAAACTGAGAAGTTTCTGTAAAGCCAGGGACACTGTCAATAGGACAAAATGACAGCCTACAGAATGGAAAAGATTTTCACCAACCCTACAAGTGATAGAGGACTGATATCTAAAATATGTAAAGAACTCGAGAGTCTAGAGCCCAAAACCTTGAATAACCCAATCAAAAAATGAGGTTAAGAATCAAAAAAAAAAATTCTCAGCAGAAGAATTACAAATGGCTGAAAGGCACTTAAAAAGTGTTCAACATCTTTAGCCCCATCAGAGAAATGCAAACCAAAACAGCTTTGAGATACCACCTGAAACCTGTCAGATTCATTAAGATAAAAGTCAAAGATGACAACCTATGCTGAAAAGGTTGCAGAACAAGGGGGACACACCACAATTGACTGTTGTATTTCCCCAACTCTGAATTGCAATTTAACAGCTGGCCAAAAAATAAAGTTCCAGGACTTGATCTGAAAATTTGACTTGCTCTCATTTCTCCCTCCCTCCCTCCCTCCCTCCCTCCCTCCCTCCCTCTCTCTCTCTCTCTCTCTCTCTCTCTCTGTCTCTCTCTCTCTCTCTCTCTCTCTCTCTCTCTGTCTGTCTCTCTAAAAATTCTGATTGTCTGTATTGGTGCACATATTTTTTTTAAACTTATTTATTTATTTATTTATTTATTTATTTATTATTTATACTACATACAGAGGTGGGTACCAAATGTTATCATAGATGGCTGTCAGCCACTGTGTGGGTGCTGGGAAATGAACCAGGATCCTCTGGAAGAACAGTCAGTGCTCTTAACCTCTGAGATATCTCTTCAGACCTTTGTTTTTATTTATTTGAGTTTCTTGCCAGCCTATTAGTTTCACCCCATTTCTTCAGGTCCACATTGAAGACCGTGCTGCCTGGGGCATTTATGACAGAAAAACCCTTCTCCAAACTAACCAAAAAATAAGACAGAGAGAGTATCCAAACTTACAAAATCAGAAATGAAAAGGGAAACTATAACAGTTGCCCAGGAAATCCAGAGAATTATTAGTTCATACTTTGAAATTATATACCCTCAAAAATGGAAAGCCTAGAAGAAATGGAAAGCTTTCTTGAGAGGTACCACTTACCAAATTTAAATGAAGATCAAATTAAAGAACTGAATAGACCTATAACCCTAATGGAAATTGAAGCTGTCATTAAAAGACTTCCAAGTAAAAAAGGCCCAGGTCGAGATGGTTTCAGTGCAGATTTTTACCAGACATACAAGGATGAACTAATAGCCATACTCCTCAAGTTTTTCCATACAGTATACACTAAAGAAATTTTGCCAAACTTTTTTATGAGGTCACTATAACCCTAATACACAAACTAATGAAAAACACAACAAAGAAAGAGAAGCACAGACCAGTCTCCCTCATGAACATCGATTCAGAAATTCTGGCAATCTGAATCCAAAATCTTAAAAAAAAAATCATCCACCATGATCAAATAGGCTTCAAGTGAGACTAGCAAAAGTTAGAGAGAAATAAATGGTATAGAGATCTTAATAACATGGGATTGGAAAAAGACTAGGTGCTAGGTAACCTCCAAGTGCTCACAAGATATCCCTGGCTAGGTCTACAATAGTGAAGATGTTGCCTAGAAAGGAATTCCCCCATAATAAAATGAACAGCCACGCTAAGAGCCGTCACAGAACTTACATCCAATGATGAATAGAGATGGAGGCAGAGATACAGAGATACATGACTGATCACTGCTCTGAGCTAATGGCCCAGTTGAGAGCAGGGGATGACAGTCTGTATGAGCAACACGATTGGCTGTTGATCAAAATTCCCAAAGTGATGGCTGGCTGGAGTTTTAGGGAGCTCACTGAATCAACAACAGCCAGTAATGAACCATCACGAAAAGGAACTAGGCACGTCAAGGATAGGCAAGTGTTCACTGACATGGGTAGTTATGTGGAGCCCGGAGGGAAGGGGTCAGACTGTGTTTCTGTGTGTAGACTGGCACTATGAAGATCATTCTCTCCAGAGGATCACCTACCTCAGTCATTACATTAGAATCAGGAAATTGGACCTGGAATGGAATCTGAGTTGGTACACCTTGAGACTTCTTGCCATTTTTGGGAAGAGAATGGGGGATGAAGAGGAGGGATGTTGACCTCCAGACAGCAAGGGATCAGAAGAGGAAAGGAGTGAGAGCAATGGAATACATGGGAAAAAAGGACTTAATTTTATAAAAATAGAAATATAAAAAGATTATCCCATAAAAAAGAGAAATTGTCATTAGGTAGAAAAAAATCAACAAAGAACAAAAGTAGCTTTGTACGAAAAAATATATGTTCATCTTGATATTGTTTAAAATGATCACATATGTAAGACAGAATTACATAGCTGTATATCTTTGAAAGAAATGAAGACAGATAGGCGCACATTGTGATTGCAAAATAGAGTCCAATAAGGGAAGCATTTAAGTATTTCTTGCTTGATGGATTTCAATGCCAGTCGATGATTAACATAACAAGAAAATATCTAGATATCCTCTTGGAAACATAAAACAAAACCAAACAGAAGAGGCCAACAACAGTCAAAACAATAACAACAAAGTAGCCATATCATCTGTGGCATCTTCAGGAGGATATACAGTCATCTGTACACTGTTGCAAGAGCATGACTGGTTTATGTGGCTTTGTCAGTCTCACAGGTTGGTGTTCATGTATCCAGGTCATTAAAATTGGGATCACTCCATTTCTGATGTTCTAAAGAATGTCCTGGAGACTGATCACTGATATTCAAGCCTACCCTTGTTACTCTTAAGCTCTGAGACCAGAGAGGAGAAATGTCATAGGAATCAGCAGGAGAATACCCAAGGTATCTTCATCCACATTATGTAAATGTGATATCTCCATAAACAAAATAGGAAAGTCAGAAACTTGCTTATTCAGAAGGTAAGACCAGAGGGCATTTGGATGAGGCAGTTTAATAGATGCATTCCATACCATGAAAGGAAGGTTTGAAGTTCTATTGGACAGAAGTGGAGTTTAATTAGTCCATTTGTTAGAAAGAATATGTGTGAGACATCCTTGGTCAATGTGAACTCTACTTAAGGCCTCGGCCTCATATTTATATCTTGAGTGCATCTAAACAGTAATCAGAGATGTACAATGAGGAATCAATGGATCAGATAATGGTCATGGAAAAAAATGAGAACACAACAGTCCTGGAGAAAATACAAGGCCCCCCAGGTTCAGAGGGAAAATGTATGAGGGTCTCTTGTACAGACAGTGGAAAGATGAGGCCTCATTATAAAGATAGAGTAGCATGCTGGGTTGTGTAGAGTTGGAAATCTGCATACCCACTCCTTGACATGAAATCAAGGTCCCAGCCCATCTAATGCAGTTGAACACATTGCAGGTGCTGCTTAATCAGCTTCCAGCTCTTCATTGGAGATGTCAACATCCGTCCAGCACAGTGATTGTGTGTCCAGTCAGGAAGTAGCCTAAAAATTCCTCCAAAAATCTGCATGGTAGTCTCTAGCGGGTTCTTCTTCACAGACATATGTTCAACTGCTCAGGTTGAGATGTGAATGATGGAGGATATATTATATTCATTTCTACTATAAACCAGTGACATTTGTTTCTAGACTCTACTTGCTAACCTTGAAATTTGAGCTTGTAACATTGTTGGTCTGTCTGTGTACAGAAAGTCATATTTGAAGACAACTTGGATGAAATGTAAAGATATGAGGCCCCTAGTAAATGAGAGGCCAAAGACTGCACTCTTTTGGTCACAATAGAATCATCTGAGAACTAATTACATGGACCTTTTGAAAACACTGCCACAGAGGCATATTAGGTCTGAGATCCCTTTGGATATAAGGGCACTGTAGCTGTCTATTGGAGCAAACATATCTGAGAACCTTTGGTCAGAAGACAAATACCTGAGATATACTTAGTTAGAGGGGAAGAGTCTAAATGTTAATTCAGTAAGAGAGAATACCCTCAGAATTCTTTGAACATAATAGGGATATCCAATTTCCCAGTGGGCAGAAGAATAATTTCTTCTGTCACATTGGGAGCAGGTGAAAGGTCCAAGACCCTCTCTCTTAGGAGAATGAGAAGGAAGCAACCTTAGAATGAATGGAACCGCCTCAGTCACTCTTGGTCATATATCTACATTCCTATTGGGCAGAAGCTGAAGTTTGACTGATACCTTGATAGTTGTAGGAAGGTAAAGACACTCCTTCATTCATCAGCACCATACTTGATATCACAGTCTAGTATACACATCTTCTGAAAGTTCATGTCAGGGATGTCAGCAGTCTTAGAAGTCTTCTAAGAGTCTGCACAGCAGTAGTCTCTGGTTCAATGTTTTGTGTGGTATGTGTCCATCCACACATTCCTTTGCATGTAGGACAGGAGTTCTCTGACAAAGGGACTAGAATGAATATACTGGCCTGAGTTATCCTGATCTTGCTGTACTTGGTTATGAGGGCATTAGTCCAGAGTCCTATGGGATCTGTTTGGTCAGAACAGTACTTTGGTCAGGTGCCACTCATATTAGAAAATACAAGTATAATACATACTGGGCAGATGGTGACTATGTGAGATTTCCCAGATCACATAAGGCATGGCTGAGACACTCGTTATTCATATGAATGTCTATATCTCTCTATGTAATATGAGAGAAGGACTTGGTACGTATGGACAGAATTTGAAAACCTAGTATGTCCTTCATTAAAGAAGTAATTGGCTGACTTCACAGAAATAAAGGAAAATGTTGATGCAACTGATCACAAGGGAAAATCCTAAGGCATTTTTATGAAGGTGAAGGACTAATCCTATTGATTATAGGAGTTAAATCTCTCGTCTGGTTATTTTTAATGAAAGAGGAAAGATCATTCCCATAGGGCATTAATATCTTGTGGAAAGAAGAAGGTCCAGGACTTCCTGGTCAGCTCCCAACACTTTTTCAGTCTTTAGAATATCCATATTTTTATGTGGGCTGTGTGGATGGCCAATCAGCAATCATTGATCATTTTCCAGTATGTGGAAAGTTTATTCTAAGTATCGGAAGCCTTTTATCAGTTGAGATAATCCTAAAGCCTCTTTGTTCCCAGGGGTGATGTCTGAGATTATACATTGCAAGAAGAAAGCTAGAAAAACCCTAGATATTTGGGAATATATCAAGCATTTAGAATCAACACAACAAGATCTTTGGTCTCTTTATAAGATCTGTAATGCTGGAGTTCTCCCTTGGAAAAAAAATGGATATTTTAAGACCAACACGTGCATTGGGAGAATGTTTCATTTTCCTACAGACAGTGAAACAACTAAATCTTTATGACTATAAATAAAGTGCCTGGGCATTCCACAGACAGTATGGGAGGTTACATATCCTCCCCATGAAAGAAATTTTTAGAACTTTAACCCAGAGTGTGGAAAGTTGAGGGCCCTGGAACAAAAGGAGTAGTTCTGCTATGCATTAAAGATGAGGTTTTGGAGATGAAACACATATTTAAGTAGAAGTGGAAATCTGAGCTCTCCTTCATCAGAAATGGTATATTTGAATTGTTTGTCAGAGCAGGTTAGTTTTGAAGCTGTCTTTTTACTGAAATTGGAAAGCCTTAGGGCCTTTGGTAGGTAGAGATAATCTCTGCCCATGTCAGTCATGCATGTTAGATATTACACCGTGTTGGTTACAGAGAGTGCATTTGATGGCTGTTGGACCAAATTTGATGGCATTTAGCAGTGGAAGACTAAAGCAGACTTAGAGGGAGTGGAAAAGTAACAAACCACTTAGGGATAAGGGAGTATTCCAGCTTACCATGTACCATGGAGAAAGGACTTCATCACAGTTTAGAAGATTCACACCTCAGGCACATGATGTAAGCCTGGCAACCATTGGAGCAATATTCATCAGTCCTGATTGACACCCTCATGCTCTAAGTCCTCTTGAATTTTTTCAGCAGCTATAATGGTATGTGCATAAATGATGTGATCACATCATTTTGGAGTCTAGAGTGAAGGACAGATGACTCATGTTTCAGATTTTGTTAACTCAAAGAAGTGCAAAGTGAAGTCCCTTTGGTCACACATGTATTTTCCTAGTTGTTGTGGATTGATAGAAAATATCCAAGGCCCTCCATTAGACGTATATGTTTGAGGCCCTCATGTACAAGGGGATACCCCAGGACCCATTGATTGTGTTCCCTTTAAACCACATCAAAATTCTGAGATTTCTATAGCAAAAGCCAGTCATATTATGACTTTCCTTGGACAGAGAGGAAAAGTTATTACTTACAATGTCATAAAGGCCTGAGGATCATTTTTAACAAACGGAAGTTCTGATAACCCTTCATCCAAAGGGCACACTGTGAAACATCTTGAGAATAGGGACAGTTTGGGGAGCCCATATTCAGAGGGGAAGATTCTGAGGTCATTAGGAACTGTTTTTCTTGGGCAGAAAGTGAAACAAAATATCAAGTTTCATTCACCCAATTGTGCAGTAGAGGAAAGTGTCACTTATCTTAGATAATGGGAGAATATTATGGTTCTGTATCATTTGTTTTCAACAGTTCTTCCCAACTCCCACAATCCATAGGTTACATTGACTATTGGGAAGAGTACAAGAAGTAATTACATCATTTTCACAACATAGTGAGTTATTTCCTGGACTTTGATATTTCCGTAAGGTTGTATTGACCTGAGTTTATATGTCAATGAAGAAAAAGAGAAAACATTGTATTCATGATGACTAAACCCTGGGAAGATGACAGAATTCTTAGTTTTAGCTAATAAGTAGTTTTTTTCCCTCTTATCAAAACCTGGAATGTTGTGAGGTTTCATTGGTTACAACGGTATTTCCCTAAGTCTTGGTCAAAGGGAGAGGCACTGTGAAAATATGAGTTCAAAGGTGTGATGTAAGATGCCTTTCAAAGGAAGGTAATCCTTTAGGGCATCTCAAGGTCAAAGGCTAGAGCTGATGCTCCTTTGCATATAGAGTAATGACTTCTTGGCCATGAAAGCTACTTCTGAGGTCATTTCCATCATTTTGGCATAAGACAGACTCTCTTTGACAACAACACAATCTCCATAGCCATTCAGATTGAAGTAGTTAATCATAGTTTCCTCCTCTTTGCACTACACTGGACTACATTGGGAACTTTTGACTCTCACTTGTATAGAGGTAGTGGTGTAAGTAATACTTGGTCTGAGGTCCTGGGTCAGAAGCATATGACTTAGTTTTCTTACAAAGTAACAGAAATTCAAAGTCTTTTCCACAAAATGGTTACCTAAACTACATTGGTTGACTGTATTAAAGAACATAGCACAGGATCGACTCTCTGATTCTACTCTTGGGAATTGGACTTCAAACCATATTGCAGCAATGCAGGTTCCTAGCCCCCAAGGTCAAAGGTAAAAGATGTAAATCTCTTTTCTTAGAGCAACAAGAGTGGGAGGTATTTCAAAGACATAAGGGGATGTTTAAACTTTTGTAAAATAATAATATATGGTATGCATACAGTGTAATTCAATATGAAGTATTATCTAAAAGAGCACATGTAATGTCAATTTAGGAAAAAAAGGAATGCATGAGTTTCCATGGGTCAAACATAGTGGTTCTCTTCCTTGTTATAAGGTGAGGAACATCTCAGGCCACATTGTTAATGACGGGAAGGACAAAGGCCCGGTTTGACCCAAGGTAGTTCTTAGAACAAGTTCAATAAGCAAGAAATGTATAAGGTCTCTTGGAAACAGGGAAATTCTACAAAATTCTTCACATGGTTAAGAACTCATGAGACTACCTTCAGATAAAGACAAAACCCTGAAGGTCTTTGTTCACAAGGAGGAGGGCCCCAGAAATATTTGTTAGAACTGGAATACATAGTTCACCCATGGTCAGAAGGGAAAGGTTCCAGGGTATGCTGGGTAACAGGGAAAGGTTCTAGCTCTGCCTCGAAAGCTTTCAACTCTTTTTTCCAGTACAAACATGCATACCCTGTGTGAAATCTTTGAGAGTCTAAGGCAAATCTTATAATAATCTTCCAACAGGAAAAATGGTTACTCATGCACTGATATTTACACAAAGTTATGTTCAGCTGCACACATCTGTGAAGGAATACACACAGTACATTTTTGTTAAGCAATTTTGAGGCAGATGACTTGAGGACTGATCTTGTTTTTCTATCTGCTACCCTTTTTTCTAGAAGCAGAATGTTGTGAGGTCCCTTTGGTTGCATATGTGTTTGTTTGGTTTCCTTGTTCTGAAGGGTCAGCTCTAAAGCAACTTTAGATAATAGTAGAATGTGTCATGCCACCCTGGAAAGAAGGGGAGCTCTGAAGATTCTTTAGTCAAAATGAAGGACCTAAAGTAGCAGGGCACTGAAAATGGAGATCTGAGACATCCTTTGGATACAGGAGCCAAATTGAGAGCCATTTCAAGTTTGATTTTCCAGGTTTCTTTTTGTAGAAACAGAATATCTGAAATCCTCTTACTGGATACAGGTAGGTAATTGGCACACAGACCTATTGAGATGATCAGGAATGACTGATACTTGTTTGTTCAGAGTGGTATAATGCCCCATAGGCATGCCCTTTAATGAGAAATGAAAAGACTCAGAGCCACTTGGTAGGAATTGGAGTATATAAGGACCATGTAACACAAAATAAATGATTTAGGCCCCATTGGGAAAATGATTTTTAGAGTTATCTTAGTATTAGTAGACTTCTGAACTCTTATTCCACGTACTAAGAAGGAAGAGGTTGATAATAATAACAATAAATGTAGAAGCTCTGGACTCCTTGTGACCGAGAGAACTTCAGAGACTCCAGTAAATAATGAAAGTACAGGATGTCCTTTGGACTGAGAGTGAAGGTACCATACACACTGCTGTTGAAGGTGAATATCCCTGCTACCTTATACAGTGGAGAAAATTCTCAGCATAGATCATGAGCTTCATTGTCCCATTCTGTGTTATATTTCTTCAAAGAGTGTGTTCATTCTTGAAGAGACAAGGCATCAGCAACCTATATCTTCTTCTGAAGGCCAGGATGACTCTCTCCTAGGTTGCTTAAACTAGTTTGTGTCCAGCTGTCCAAATATAGGCAGGGAAGTTGAAATCATTCCATTTCTTTTGACTCCTCTGATGGTATATGACAGTGGCTCTATGATCTGATTCCTAAACTGAGAATATGGGACCTCAATCCAAAGTGGACTGGTATTCCTTGTTCATGTAGAGAGTCTCTCATAGTCCTATACCACATCACATTAATTTGAGCCCCATTTGTGTATACATGACAAGCTATCCAGTCAAATTCTTCAAGAAGAGAAAGTAGTTTTGTGAGGGAAGAAAAGAGCAGAAAGGTCCCAGTTCCCTTATGCAGAAAATGGAGCTTGCACATTACCTTAGTATTGAAAGAAGGTGCAGGCAATACCTTATCAGGTCCAAGCATCCTCATGTTACAGAATACCCATGTGTTCTGGAACTTGCTTGCCTACAATCAGAGCATTTTTCTAAGAGGTTAATTGGTAATCCTTGGCTCTGTGTTCTACACAAGCCTTTCATCAGCAGCATAAGCATGGGCAACAATGATGATGCCCCTCCAATTCTCCTGAGAACTTTAGAAGTAGGAGGTATTTAATTGAATTTTGATTTCTAGCATCATGACCTAGGATTTCATTTCAGAGTGATGTGACATCCCTTTGGCCATTTGGGCATGCCTTGCCAAACAGCTCAGAAGGGAAAATTTTAGATCTTATCAATTAAAGCAATAAAGCTGAGGTTTCCATGGACAATAGTTGCTTTACTGAGAAAGTCATTGCCAGGGGGTTGATTTGAAGTGTACAGGAGAAAAGAATGAATAGTTCCCATGAGTCCGCATGTCAATTGCCTGGTTTTTGTCCCTTTTACCATGAGAGTTAGTATCAGTGTTTTTGAAATGAAAGGATGTTCCTGAAGTCTCCTTGTTTAAAAAAAAGTAGACTGTAGCCACCTACCTTGACAGCATATTTCATTTGGGTTTTTTTATACTAGTTTACAGTTTACCTTGTACTGAAGGGTATATCTTGAACCTATTTATGAAGAAGATTTTCTGAGGCCCACTTAATAATATCAGAGAGTGAATGATCCCCTCACACAAAATGAAATTTTAAGACTCTTATTCAAATGGAATGTTATGGATTTCATTTTATTTTAGGAGGAATATATTATGTTTAATTAACCAAAGGGATAAAGAGTGAGTACTCATGGAGACAGAGAAATATCTGAGGCCCACGTGTTAGGGGAAATATGTTCAGAATGTGAAAATCCCATATTACTCAACAAAATATCATATCTCATAAAGACCTGGAATATTCCTCACCTTCAAACACTTATTCAATATTTAGAATATCCGTACACTTAGCTGAAACTACAGGAGACCAAGAATTATATCAGTTTTCAATAACCATTTGAGTTAGAGCACCAGTGTGGCTGACTTTTTAAATTGTGTTTAGCCAAACAGACCTTTGAGGAATTGATGATTCGAAACCATGCCAGGTGATTTTACTCCAGAAGTGACTTGGGTTCCAGGATTCTCTTGCTCTTCTGTAAACTCTAATCTTAGTGACCAATGCACCTTGATCAGGTGTCAAATATACCATGTGCCCTTACTCACAGGGAAAGTTCAGAGGGCTTCTTGGGCATGGGTCAAAGGCTGAATATTGCAAATAAGAAGAAAATGTAGTATAATTTGTAAAGAAAATAAAAATCTAGATCTAGTCCTTATAGAGAAGAGGGAAATGTCCCTGCTTGCTTTCTGTAGAGGAAGAATATCCAATCACTCTGTAATTAGTATCAAAGTCTTCAATGAACTCTATAAAATTCAGTGTTTTTCTGAAAAGTAGGGTCATGTTTCTTGTGTCTGTCCCCTACTTAAACATATAACAAGCTGCACAGGTGAGGACATGAGGGACAGGGACTTTTCTGCTGAACAGCTTCAAAATAGATGGCCTTGGAGGCCAAGTAAGATTTTTATTCTTTTGCCATGGGATTTTATTCTAGAATTTCTTGAGGTTCTCTTGTAGTAAAAAGTGAATTTCCTAGCCACTTATTTCTGAGGGAGATCTAGTCTCTCTTAGCTGTTTGAGAGACCTAAGTTGGTCATGAACACAAAGAGAATCTCCAATGTTTTCATGGCAATAAGGGCTCAGTCTCAATTACCCTTAAGGAGATTCTCAATATTTGACACACCCTTGAGACACAGGGCCAGTTCTGGAGCTTTCTTCATCAAACCATCATGTCTCAAACCCCTCCAGTACAGACAGAAGAGGACTAAAATTTTCTTATTCAAAGATGGTAGGTAACACCGACCCTCTTTTTCATCCCTTGAAAGCCAGAGTCCTCTATAGTTAGAGGAAATAATTCCAAGACCCTTTTCAGAATATGTTCCTGTGAGGTATATACTCCTGGAATTAGAAAGTTAGCTCATTTTTGAGGGGGCATATATAAGACCTGATGGAGTTATTATCTGGTGACATGAATTGCCCTTCTTCTGCTTGGATAAGTCTGAAGATTCATTGTGACCTTACAGAAATTCTATGGCTCACTGATTGTAGAGGAAGAGTATTTGTGGCCTTCTTGGGACATTGAAGATGTCTGAGGTAATTGTTTCTCAACAAATACATCTCAGGCACCCTTAGTCATAGAGGAGGTATGTGACTCTTTTGTTATGAAGTGGTAAGTATGAGGTCCATTTGTCAGTTAGTAAATATCTGATGTCTCCTGGTTCTCAGACAAAAGGTGCATCAATGTCTTCTCAACATTTGGCAATGAATGAAGGTTTTGATGTTGAAAGGGTAGATCTGAAACCCTCTTGAGTTACTGGTGAAAATTTTGAATTATTTTGGCCCTAATTAGATAAGGTTTTGGCTATCTGAGCCATTGGGGAAGATCTGTGAGTCCCTGGTTTTGAAAGAGAGATAAAAACCAACTTTGGTCCTTAAGGTAGTTTAGAAGATCTGTGGTCTTAAAGTGGAACATGTGCTTGAAAATTAGTGTGATTTTTGGATTCCTGCTTCAGAACAGATGTGGCTGAGCACCTTCTGAGTCCTTGAGATTAATCTGAGCTTCACTACAAAATTAGGGAAAGCATGATTCCTTCTGGCTCTGAAGGTCTAAATCTGGGACCCAATAGTCAGAAACATAATTTGGAGAACCCATGGATAGAGTGAGAGTGAGGCATCCACAGATAAACAGGGAATTCTGAAGACATCATTTTCAGGGCCATGAGGTCACATGGTATGATATGGAAAACAGAAATTCAAGGGATCTCACAGGGAGCAGGGGAACATCAAGAGTCAATATGGAGATTTGAGGAGGTTTTGAACATTTTCTTTTTCACTCTTCCTGGGAGTCAAGAACTGTTGGAGACTGACGGAGGACTATTTAGAATTTCCTGCTTCTTGGTTGAAGCATCCTTGGTAAATTACTAGCTTTGCAAAAACAGGCTTCTTGGAGCCCTTCAAGATTAGACGTCCTTAGTTAGTTATAGAAGTGAGCTTCATGGAGTCTCCCATAATAAGGTGTTCTCCACTAAACTGCAGTCCTTGCAAAAAACAGAATATCCTTGGCCCATCATACAATGTACATTTAGATAGGGCTTCAAACAGTAATCAGTCAACTGCAAAATCATGGGATCATAGAGATTCTGCCCACCTGGACATCCTCTGATAATTTTTCACTCTCCTCTTTGGTTAACTCCCCTCTCTCTGCTTCCCATCCCTGCCTGGAGACATGTACCTTCTCCTCCAAAATCACTGCTTAAAATCCTGAGCATTCACTCAATAAATGAAGCCTTGACTTGACTCAGACTCTTGTCGTTCTTTATGTGCTTGGCTTCCTCTCTCTCTCCCCCCATGTGCTTCACAGGTGGCCCCCCTCAAATCCCTCGAATAACTGAACCTGTTGGACAGGGTCAATGGCATGCAAATGCAGGGCTCAAGGTACAGTGGCCATCGGTTGACAGAAGAGAAAGAGGCCCAGCTGGACATACATATTTTAGTAGTGGAGCCTGGACAGCATCACTTGTGCAACATGGGCTGCTGTGAGGTGAGAATTGTCATCTCATTATCTATGGACAATATACTGTCTAAAGAAACGATCTTTTTAATAGAGATGAAGAAAAAAATCAGGGAGAGTGGTTTAAGAGTTAAAAAGAAAGACTTGTTAAGATTTTTCTGCTTTGTTGAGTACAAGTGTCCCTGGCTTGTCATCAACATTCCAGGCATTCACCCGCTGACTTGGAATAAATTGGGAAAAGACATTAATAAAATGCTCAGAGAAGGGGAGAAATCCCAGATATATTTTTTTTTGCTTTTATGGAGTAATAAGGGATATTCTATCAGATTCAGAAGGGAATGATGGAGCGTCTCATTTATTAGCGCTTGCAGAGGACTTGCTAAATGGTGTATCCTATTCACAGGGAAAAGAGTGTAAGGTAGCTTTAAATAAGGCAGATCAAAAACATAAAAAAACAGTTCAGAAACTTGAGAATCCTAAGGTCATTGTAGCCAACACAGATGGGCTGAATGGAATAAACCATGACAAGTCAAAGGGGGAGGCTGGCTTCCATGCTCCTTCCCTAATGGGTGAGCCTGTACTGGAAAAGAATTTGGATTCCCCTTTAGTCAGACCTTCCCATCCCATTAAGTCTCTGTATCCTGTCATTCACTATGATAAAGGTGATGATTGGCCAGATCCTGCCTCAGAGGCCAATCCAGAGGTGGAGACAGCCTGCTTTGAAAAGAAAAAAAACAATCCACCCAGGATTCAGACTTTACAGGCCCTCAAGCCATGCCTCCTGGCTGCAGGGGAATTAAGTGTCTTGCAATTACCTCCCCCTCCTCTGCCTAACCAATGTCCAATGTCCAAAGTTTAAGCATGGTCCTTTCGTTTAAAAGAGAACTTAAGGACCTCAACCACCATATTTAAACATTACAGGCTGACCTCATAGAAATGGCTTTGCCCCCTAAATAAACGGCTTTGCCCCCTAAAGTCAGTACAAAAGGACAGGGTTCTCAGATGCAGGTGCCCACAGTGGCTTTCTCCTTCCCTGTAATGACTGGCTCGACTGATCAGCATCGAGCATCGAAGGAGATGGGACAGATAGAAGTTAGCAAAGAGATGGAGGGGCAGCCAGATACATCCCAAGATCAGGGGCAGGAACACAGGGAAGAGGACAGTAGAGAAGCTGATGGAACTATCTCAGGCTCTGAAGATTAAGCCAAGTACAATGATCACGGCTCTCAAGGCTTTCATATTTTCAAAAAATTAGGGATTAGAGATTTGAAAGATTTACATTAGGCTGTTAAAAATTATGGCATTAATGCCCCATTTACCATATCAGTCCTGGAAGGGCTTGGGCAAAAGAGGTAAACTCCTCCCACATGAATGTAAGAAAATTGTCAAATCAGTCTTCACTCATGGCCAATATTTGATCTGGAAGGCCGAATTCATAGACAGGGCTGAAATGCAGGCTGCATTAAATAAACCCAGCCGCAGATGGCCTTCTGGTGTGTTAACAAACTGACTGAGTGGGGCAACTTTGCCAAAGAAAGTAAACAGAGAAGCTTGCCTGTGGGACTCCTGGTGCAGAGCTCTCAAGCACATTTAGCAGCATGGTGAGCTGTTCCCTCCATGGGGTTGGCCAGCACTTCACTGTCCAAAATAATGGAAGGAACTAAGGAGCCTTATGCCCATTTTGTAGCAAGATTACTAGAAGCTGCTGAGAGGATTTTGGGAGAGGACAGTGCTGAAAATATTATGGTTAAACAACTGGGTTAAGAAAATGCCAACACAGCCTGTAGAGCTGCTTTGAGGGGCAAGACTAAGATTATGGATCTTAAGGGCATGATTAAGTTGTGCAGTGAAGTAGATTCTTTTGATCACAAAATTTCAAAACACATCAGCTTAGCCATAGGTGCTATCTTTCTGCCCATGGCTGGGAAGCCAGGGTTAGCTAGGAATTGTTTCTGATGTGAGGCTCTAGGCCACTTTGCTCATCAGTGCCCCACCAAACCCAATCTGCGACTTCTTTCTCCAACTCAGACCCTTGCAGTCCAGTCATGGGGCTATGCCCCCGATGTAGGCGGGGATGACACTGGGTTAGCGAGTGATGCTCCGAAAATGAAAGTAACGGCCAGCCTCTGCCTGCAGTCCAGAGAAATGGGCTGAGGACCCTGGCCCGGGGTCCTCCTTTGCAGTATCCATCCCCATTTCAGCCAAGGGCCAGCAACAAAGCTTTCACCAGCTATCAGTAATAGGGGACTATGCATCTCATGGGCAGTCCTACTCACCTTGCTCAAACCTGTCTAGAGCCACCCCAGGCAGCACAGGATTGGACCTCTGCTCCTCCACCACCTGAATTATAACCCCGGAAGAGGGAACAGTAATAATAGAAACTGGGGTTTTTGGCCCTCCCCACCCAGCATGTTCTTCCTTGTCATTGGCCGAGCTTCTAGTTCTATACAGGTACAGTGGCTTGAAATCATTCCATCCGTTGTTTATGGTGACTACCAAGGTGAAACAAAATTCTTGTCTTTAGCCTCCAGAGGCCCAGTTACTATTCCCATGGGTCTATGTATAGCTCAGGACCTGCCACTTCCATTAACTGGGGAATTTCAATGCAAGCATCCTTCCCGTGATTCCTCCCATCCCAGCTCCTGCTAGACAGAAAATCCCTCCTTGGCCTGTTAGATTTGGGTGCTGATGCTACTGTTATCTAGAGAGGACACTGGCCTGCTACATGGCCATTGGAGTCCACAGCCACCCATCTAAAAGGAATAGGACAGACACAAAATACCCTTCAAAGTTCAAAAATATTACAATGGAAAGAACCTGAGGGAAACACTGGGATCTTGAAACCTTTTGTAGAGGAAGGACTGCCAGTTAATCTGTGGGGTACTGACATTATGACTCAGATGGGATTCATCATGATGAGCCCTATGACAAAGTGACTCAGATGATGTTAAAAACAGGTTTCCTACCAGGAAAAGGTCTGGGGAAACCTGAACAAGGGCCCACGCAACCTATTATGACCCAACAAAAACTAGACAGAAAAGGACTGGGTATGAGTTCTAAAGAACTTTTTTCTTAAAGAACACTGCTCTCCCTGCATGCCACACCCACAAAATAATATGGAAATCAGAAGACCCGGTGTGGATAGACCAGTGGTGCCTGGCTCAGGAAAAGATTCAGGCTGCCCTTCAATTATTGCAGGAACAGTTAGACCAAGGGCACCTCAAACCCTCTACTTCCTCATGGAATAATTCTATTTTTGTCATCAAAAAAAGGACTGGTAAGTAGAGGTTGCTACAGGATCTTAGAGAAGTTAACAAAACTATGATGCCCATGGGGGCATTGCAACCAGAGCTACCCTCACCTGTAGTCATCCCCAGGGGACATGCAAAAATAGTTATTGATATTAAAGTTTGCTTTTTTTCTATTTCCCTCCACACTGCTGATTGTAAAAGATTTGCTTTCTCTATTCCCATTACTAATCAGATTGGACCAAATCCGCGCATTCAATTGAAAGTTTTGCCCCAGGGGATGGCGAACTCACCCACTCTTTGGCAGAAATACGTGGCTCAGTCCATTGACCCAATTAGAATACAGTTTCCTGAGGCCTATATTATCCACTACATGAATGATTTGCTGATTGCTCCAAAAGAAGGAAGGGGGAATATGATGGAGAAGGTTCTATGCTCTTTTGGGGTGTAGCTTTTGGATTCTCATCCTTTTTGGCAAATGAATAATGTCTAGATCCACTTTTTGCCAAGAAGGATTTTTTTGTAGTCTTTATGTCCTGAATTGGAAGAATGAACTTCTGCTTTGTCTAATGGGGTGTTTTCCAACTTGGTTGTGGTAGATTTGGAACTTCCCTTTGTATATTTGGAATGCCCTTGAGGAGATGGAGTACTGCTTTGTCCCTTCTCCTGAGACTGTGGGGATCTGCAACCTCCCTTGGCATAAAAAGTCCTGAGATTCACTTTGTGCCTAGTTTTAAGCCTTCCACCTCCTTTGTCAGAAATGAAAGTTTTGTCATCAATTTTGAAAAAAATGGCAAAGTTTCAAGCCCTCATTTTCTGAGGTGAAAGAGTTGAGGCCTGCTTCTTCAGAACCATGTCTTAATTTTTCTTTCTTTGATTTAGAATGTCTGGCACCATCTGGTGGATAGGAAGAACATCTGAAATTTTCTTTTGGAGGTGAACTAGATCAGCAGCTTCATTCTTGTGATGGTTCTGGTAAGATGTTTCTTTGAGGAGTGTAGGTAATATGTGAGTTCTTTTTGGCATACAAGGAAGATGTGAGGCAACATCTGGCAGAAGGGGAAGACATTAAGCCATCAAGTTCTGAAAGGGAATATTTGATATCCTCTTCAGGAAATAGAATATGTTTTGACATGGTTTTGGGAGAACAGGAAAATCTGTTGTTTATTTTGTGATAAGGTTAATGTTTTGGGCAGCGTTGATGAGAAGGAATAGGCATCAAGTCACCAGGGACAGATATGGACAGTCAAGAAAACTCAGTTGAAAGGGAAGGTCCCGAAGTTTCTTTAGTAGATGAAACAGGTTCTAGAGCCTCTTGGAATTTTCTGAGATATTCTGCAGTATCATGAAGAGATGTTGATGGTCCTAGATTCTCTTGGTCAGATTCCAAGGAGCTCACAGCATCTTGGTTAGAATTCAAAAGTCCCAGAGTCCCAAATGCTGATGACAACACTTCTAGAGTTTCTGGCAAAGATTCTGTAATCTTAAAATCACTTCCAGTAGTTAACAAAGTTTCTAATTTTTCTGACTTAGGGGAAGAAGACTGCAGAGCCTGCACTGAAGAATACAGATGTTGTAGAGAATCTTGGGAAAATGGTAAAGTTACTGTAATCTGGTGATTGGAAGATAGTATTTCTCAACTTCTTGTAGATGGTGATGTTTGTAGAGAATATTTAGAAAGTCCAAGATCCCCTGGATTACATGATGGCTGTCCTAAATTCTCTTGTTCCAAACAAGGACCCAGAGCCTCTTGGATTGAAAAGGAAGTAAACTGATGCCCTTGAGGAGATGGCAAATGTCTTAGAGAGTCTTGTGAATCAAAAAAATTTCCTACACAGCATTGCTGAGATATTAAATATCCTTGTGCACTTGAAAGGGTTTTCTTACAAGTTTTTTCAGAGGGGAAGGGTGACTTAGGCCCAGATTCAGATGAAGTGGTTTTCAGAGATTTTTGGTTAGATGGAGAATGTTCCAAAGTTTTCTCAGAAGATATTATTTGTTGTAACATTTCTTTTTCAGATATAGAAAGTCCCATAGGATCTTAGGTAGAGATTGAAAGTCTCATAGACCCTGTTGTAGATAGGGAAGTTTCCAATTTTTCCAGGGAAGGATCTGATCTACTACAAGCCTCTTTGGTACACAGCATACTTTTTGAAGTCTCTGTCATAAGGAGAGAATGTTGCAAATTCTACACTGAAGAAGGCAGATGTCTTTGAGAATCATTGGCAGAAGGAAAAGCTTCTATAATCCCATGGGTACAAGTTGGCATATATAGAGGGCTTTGGGTAGATGGTGATGTTTCTAGTATTCTCTAGAAAGCTTCAGAAAGTCTCAGATCTTTAGCATCAGATGATGATTGTCCTAAAGACACTTGGTCCATAGAAAGGCCTGGAGCCCTTTGAGATAAGAAGGAAGTATGAGGTGGCCCTTGAGCTGATTATGAATGTCCAAGTGTTTCTTCCACTGATGTGGACAAGACCAGAGTCTCTTGTGTAAACAGTGCATTTTCTAAATAGGTTTGCTGAGGTGATAAATTTTGTAGAGTCACTTTTATACCTGAAGACACTTCTTGTAAACCTTGGTCTGTTAGTGAAGGTCCAATAGGTCCTGCTTGAACTGAGGCAGATCCTACAAACTCTATGTCAGATGTAGAATTTTCTAGGGATTTTTGTACAGATTTAGACAATCCCTCAGCTTTTTGGGTAGATGCCAAGTTTCTTTCATACTTCCTTTGAGCTGGTGACTGTCCTCGTGTAACATTTTCAGTACAGACCATTTTTGCCACACTTGGTCTGGTAGGGAATGTTCCCGAGTACCTGATACATATGAGGAATTTTCAGTGACTCATAAATAGATGTAGAATGCTCCAGAGAAGTCTGGGAAGTTGTTAAATTTTTGAAGCACTTCTGTGAAGGGCTGGTCAGTTCTAAATTATGTAGGTAGGGTATGGAAAGGCTTTCAGCACATTAGTGAGCAGGGGTCAAAACTTGTTGAGACTCTGACTTATTCTGCAAATTTTCTACACTTCCTGAGGTAGACAGAGGAGATTTGAAATTCCCTCGGACAGATGGTAATAGTTTTAATTCCCATTGGGCAAATTGGGAAGTTTCTTGAGTTCTCAAGGAAGGGGATCTGAGTCTCAGATCATCTTGAACATATGGCAATTGCTCTATATTGTCAAGACTAGGTGTTGAAAGTTTCATATCCTCTTGGTCAGATGTTACTGTTCCTAGTACTTTCTGAGCAGACAAGGGCATTGTCAGAGAACATGGAACAGTAGAGACACTTATAAATCCACATTGGCAGATGGAAAAGACCCTTGGAGGCACTGAGGTAGGTGGTGAAGATCCCAAATTCCCTGTTGAAGAGTTGAGTATGTTTACATTGTCACCTATACATTTAGAAACTTCAAGATTTTCCTATGAAGACAGGCAGGATCCTTTGGCTTCTTGCCATAAGATCAAAGGTACAGAACTCACTTGGACAGATAAGGAAATTGCTAAGGGCCCTAAGGAAGATAGGGTGGGTTCTAGATTCACTTTTCCAGATACAGAAATGTCCACATGCTCTTTTGACATGGGCACAGGGCCTGAAGGGTCTACAGCACATGGATCTATTTGGTGAACACTTTGGCCAGGCTGCAAAGCCTCAGAAGTTCCCTGGGAAGAAACAGAAAGTCCTAGCGTGCCCTGCGTGGGTGTGGAAAGATGAAAAGATCCTTTTATGGATGGGTAAGTTTCCCCATGGCTCTGGGAAGAATGTAAGAAACTTAAGCTTGCCTGAGAAGATAGGAAAAGTTTCACAGTCCTTTCATTAGATACCACCTGTCCTGGGGTATCTGTAGAAAATTTGAATGTTCCTGGAGTACATGCTGTATATTCTGGAGTCATTCTGGGAGATGGCTAAGGTTCTAAAGACCCTTGTGCAGTTATAGAAATTCTTGGAGACCAAAGTAAAGATTTCAAATTTCCTATGGTGTGTTTAGCATGGTGAGTATTTTCCTGAGATTTAGGATGAGATAGTGAATATGCTACTGTGCTCAGTGCTGAAGTAGACTTTGAGTATGTATCTTGTGTATGGTACAATGTGCTTGAATGTCCTTGAGCAGATGAAGGATGTCTTACAGAACTTTGTGTACATGTTGACAGTGCCATAGCCCTTTGTGTACTTAAGCAGGGACCTACAGTTCCTTGAGTAAAATGAGAAGTTGCTTTACTCCCTTCTTGTAAAGTGGAACATTCCAGGGTCTCTGGAGTTAAAGATACATATGTGGAAGAATGTACATGAGATGGAGAAGATTCCAAAGATTCTCCTACATGAGATAACTGCTCAGGACATCTTTGTGCACATATGAATTTTCCAAGGGTGTCTGCATAAGGTGTACAACATTCTAGAGTTCCTTCAGAAGATCCTGAAGGACTCAAAGAACACTGGGCAGATATGGCAATTTCCAGAGGCAAGTGAGCAGAGAGAAGAGGGGCTGCTTCAGCTGGCATATGTGATGAAGGCTCTATAGGTACTTTGTTATATGGTAAAGGCTCACTAGAATCTAGGCTAGATGAAGAGTTACATACTGAACAGTCTAAATCTCTTTGGAGAGATGACAAAGAACGCTGCATAGATAAAGTTCCATCTGCACCTGGGGGCAATTCCTTAGGCCCTTTATAAGATAGCGAAGTTCTTAGAGTCCCTGCAACATAAAGATGATATTTCTGAGGACCTGGTGTAGATGGATCTGGTTCCTCTGGTAAAGAATAAACAGATCCTTGAGTTTTCTGGCTAGGTAAGAAAGGTCCTGTCACCCTGGGAGAAGATGGTGGACCTTGCTTAGTACATTGGACCAATTTAGAAGACCTTATAGACTCCTGGAAAGAAGTGGAATGTTTCATAGCACTGTGAGAGAACAACTTAGTTCCCACAGATCCTTGTGCAGATGCAGATAGTTTTATAGATCCTTGGGAAGATAACAAATCTTGGACAGAGGAATAAGATTCTAGAATTGCTTGTGCAGATAAAGAAATCTTCAGAGGGCTTTGATAATTCAGCACAGATTGTAATAGTACCTGGGAATTGGGGGCAGAGTCTAGGGTTCCTATAGTCGGTGAAGATGGTTCTACAGTCTGTTGTGCAGATGGGCCCTGTCACACTGAACATTGGGCAGATGTAAAATGCACCTGAGAACCTTGAGAAATTGAGGGAGATACTAGAATACCTTGTTCAGAGTTGGCCATTTTCAGAATCCCCTGTCCTGAAAGACAATATCCCCCAGCCCTTTTATTAGAACAAGATGATCATGCCATTGCTTGTGGTGATGCGGAGGTTCTCAGATATCTTGGAGCAGATGAGGAAGTTCCTATCTTTCCTGCAGTAGATAAAGTATTTGTGTATATTAGTGGAAATGCTGAAGAATGTGCTGAAATTGGTGTAATCCCTTCAAAATATTTTAATATATGAGGCATAGGCTGGCCTGACATGGAATGTTTCAGAGTCCCTTGGAAGGTTTCAAAGGTGCTAGATACCCTTGGCCAAAGGGAAAGTTTTCTGAGGCTACTTGGGTAGAAGTTGTATGTTCTTCATACCTTGGTGCTAATGGTAAAGCTCCTGTCACCTCTCCAGCAGAATGAGAAAATTCTACAATTTCTCCCATGTGAGGTAAAATGTACAAGTACTCTAGGAGCATTGACATTGTCCCAAGCTCCTCAAGAAATATACTGAAGGTTCAGCTGGCCCTTGCATGGATGGTGAAGAACTTTGTGCTTCTAAAGTTTCCTCTGTAGCTACAGAGATGTCCTTAGGTTCTTTAGCAGTTTCCAAAGGTCCTAGAATCTCTGTAACAGACGGAGACTGTTCCTGAGTACCTGGTGACTGTGCTGAATGTTCTCTATCCTCTTTAGAAGACAAAGCATATTACTGAGTTCCCTGCCAAGGTATGAAGTGGCTTGTAGCCCTTGAAAAAGATGCTTGAACTTGTCCTGTACATTGGGCAGATGGAGAAGGTATTGGAGCCTCCTAGGAAGAAGTCAGATGTTTCAAAGCACTTTGAACAGACGACCTTTTCCCCACAGGTTCTTGTGTGGGAGTGGATAGTTTTCCACAACCTTGGGCAGATAGGCTAGGCCCCATAACCCCTTGGGCAAAGAAACCAGATCCCAGAGTTTCTTGTATAGATGAGAAAATATTTAGAGGCCATGGTGCAGGCAGAGAAACGTTTAGTTTATTCTAAGCTCTTTGATTTGATCTCATATTCTCTGATGTAATATCTGAATATCCCTGAGTAACCTGTGCAGATGGTAGCTGTCCTAAAATTGCTCTTGCAAGAAGGGTCCTTTTCCTGTCACATAACTAGATGGTGAAGATGATAAAGAGCTTTTTGTTGCAGTGTTTATTGTGGCAGTTGCTTCTGTATGTAGACAAGATACTTCATCATTTTTCAAAGATGGCGAATGGGATAGACTTGCTTGTGTTAGGAATTACCAGTAGCCAATGGAGCAGGTGGTAATTGTCATTGGGACACATGGAAATATTAGAAAAACATTTGGGACAGATGACAAATGCCTGACTCTGCCCTTGGCAGATTTGGACATTACCAGAATCTCTTCAAAGATGTTGCATGTTATAAAGATGGTTCAGTATTTGGTGAAGGGCACAGATTTCCCTGAGAAGATATGCAAAGTTGGGTAGATAGCAAATCTGTTATTTCCCTTAAGGCTGATGAAAAAGATACCTGATCATTTAAATGCCCAGTACTACCTGAAGAAAATGGTAAAAGCACTGTAGTCCCTTGGACAGATGGAAATGTATCCTGAGTTTCTACCATGCAGGTAAAGTGCCCTAAATTACTTAGAAATAATGAAGGTGTTTGAAGCACAGATGGAGAAGAGGATGAATTTTCTTGAGACTCTGAGCTGGATGGGAGAGAACCCAATATACTCATGACAGACTTAGAATGTTTTTTATTTGAGTAAAATTGTTTTGGCAATCCTGGCTTTCCAGTTATTCCAAATGAAATTGGGTATTGTTCTTTCAAGGTCCAAAAAAATATTGTGTTGGGATATTGATGGGCAGTGCATTGAACCTGTAGATTGTCTTTTGTAGAATTGCCATTTTTACTGTGTTGATCCTACCAATCCAGGAACATGGGTGAGCATTCCTTTTTCTGATATCCTCTTCAATTTCTTTCTTCAATGATTTAAAATTTTTGTCAAATAGGTCTGTTACTTCTTTGGTTATAGTTACTCCAAGGTATTTAATACTATTTGCAGCTAATATGAAGGGTAATGTGTCCCTTATTTCTTTTTCAGCTCTTCTATCTTTAGCATATAGAAGGGCTACTGATTTCTTTGAATTTATC
>PVIH01011452.1:0-57060 GCA_004025045.1 Sigmodon hispidus
TTAAAGCATAAACATTAGCCTTTTAACCTTTTTGTTTGCTTTGTAATTCCTTTTATTAGTGTTTTGTAATGCACATGTATCACTCTTTCACATCCTTATGTAAGTTGAACCTGATATATTTCCTCATGGATATTGGAAATGCTGTTATTTCCTAGTTTTCTTTCCATTGATATAATAAAAATATTTCTGATCAAAAGCAGATTAACAAAGCATGTCCATGCTGCAAACCACAACCACTTAACAGCTTGGGATCTGAAACACCTTGGACTGGCATCTTGGATCCCACTCCCTCTAGAGGAACACCTGACCCAGGCTTGACATTGGGGTGAGGAAAGTGGATCTGCCAGGAGTGGATGCTGAACTGAGCAATATTGGGACCTTGGGACCTCCTGCCCTTGCTGGGGAGGAGATGGGGAGATGTGGAGAAGAGAGAGTGACTGGAGAGGGTGGGAGGGGGGAAGGGACCTTGAATAAGGATATACACGGATAGAAAATGTGACTTTTTTCATAATAGAAAAAAAAGAAAGAGGGGGAAAAACAAACACAGCTTAAGGAAGGAAAGGGCTCTTTTTATCTCATGCTTCCAGGAGACAGTCCATCTTTAGGGGTATGTCAGGGCGGGAACTAGAGTTAAAGTCAAAGCAGAAACCATGGAGGAATAGTGTTGTTGGCTTGCCCCTCTGCTTATGTTCAGCTATTTTCCTTATAAACCTCTGCTCCTCCTCTCCAGATAATATCATAGGCTGGGCTCATCGATTAAGACAGATACAGCCTCAAGCCAATCTGGTTTGGAGAGTCCAGTTGAACTTTTCCTTTCCCAGGTAACTCTAGTCTGTGTCACATTGACAAATACTAATCACTGCAGATACTTTCCCCCAATATTTCCCTCTTCTGTCAAGTTGACAACAAAACCTAACCGAAGCAGGTTATTGTCTTTTCATTATCAACCAATTCCTTATTAGCTTCTAGAAAGGCTATTGGTTTTTGTGTGATTTCTTTTGTGTTCTACTAATTTTCTGAATAGCAAATGTAAGTTTATCAATATCTCTGTCCTGGTAGTAAGTTGGAGGAGTCTGTAAAAATGACCAATCAGCAATTAGCAATACACTTCCTCATTGTATGCTTTCAACTTCTTTTTCATGGAATTGTCCTCACTAAAATGTCTAGTTTGATGCTGAGTAAGAATAGTGATTGGACATTCCATGAGACAAAGCACAGTCCAAATGACACTTAGTCATACCAGAAGGACACTTCCTCAACTATGCTCATAGCAGTATTATTCATAACAGCCAGAACCTGGAAACAACCTAGATGCCCCTCAACTGAAGAATGGATAAAGAAAATGAGGTACATTTATACCATTGAGTATTACTTAACTGCAAAACCAAAACAAAACAAAAAGCCAAAACAAACCAATGACATCATGAAACTTATGGGAAAATGGATGAAACTAGAAAAAACCATACCAAGTGAGACAAAGAAATCCAAACACTCTATGTACTCACTCATGAGTAGTTATCAAAGGATGACTATGCTACAATCCACAACCCCAGAAAAGCTAGGTAACAAGGAGGGACCTAAGAGAGTCATGCATGGATCACCCTAGGAAGGGGAAGTAGATAAGATCTCTTGAGTTAATTGGGAGCATGGGGGAGCAACTGGGGTATAAAAACATGAGTGAATGATGGGATAGTTGGTTTGGGGAAGGACAGAAGGAGAGCAGGAAAGAGATATCTTGATAGAGGGAACTATTTTGGGCTTAGGGAGAAACCTGGTGTCAGGGAAATTCCTAGGAATCCACAAGTTAAGTCTCCTAGCAATAGTAGAGATGGTGCCAGAACTGGCTTCCTGAAATTGATGAATACCTTAATTGTCATCATAGAACCTTCATCCAGTAAGTGATGGAAATGAATACAGAGATCCATAGGTAAGCCCTGGGCTGAGCTCCTGGAATCCAGTCAAAGGGAGGAGAGTCAAGGGGAGAGGGTGTCAAAATCATAATTGGGGAAACCTAAAGAAACTGTTGTCCTGAGCTACTGGGAGCTCACTGACTGTGGATTAATAGCTGGGGGACTTGCCTGAGACCCAACTTGGCCCTCTGATTATGGGTGACAGTTTTGTGGCTTGATCAGTTTGTGGGGCTCATGGCAATAGAACCAGGATTTAGCCCTAGTTTATGAACTGACTTTTTGGAGCCCATTCTCTATGGAGGGATACCTTATTTAGCTTTGATGCAAGGGGCAGAGGCTTGGTCCAGTCTCAACTTAATATGCCAGCTTTTTTTCCTCACCCCATGGGAGGCCTTACCCTCTCTGAGGAGTTAATGGTAGGGTGCTGACTTGAGGGGAGGAAGAGGACACTGTGGTTGGTATGTAAAATTAAAAAATATAAATTAAAAATAGTTCTTAAAATTTATTTCTTTTGTATTATTTTATTTAGTTATTGTTTGATGTTTTGTTTTTGAGGAGGAGATAGAGCAGGGCAGGGCAGGGCAGGGTCTTTCTATGTAGCCCTGGCTGTAACTTGTTAAATAGACCAGGCTGACCTACTGACCTGGCCTCAACCTCACAAAAGCTCTACCTTTCTTTGCCTTCTTGCCTAGTCCATCTAGTGCTGGGATTCAAGGCTGTATTATCATGCTTAGCCCTAGAATTCTTAATCAGAGAATATGTCCATTTCTATTTATAATCTATTAGGATGTATTATTTGTTTATACTTACTGTACATGTTCACTTGTGTTTCTATATGTAGTATATCAAATAATTATATTGGTATATTGGGCTGGCTTTCTTAGTGAGTGGATTTTTTTTATAAAGATATATCTTGGGGTATCAGTTTGTTGCAATGTTTTTATTTTACTTAGGTGCCATGTTATATTCTTCCCATGTCTCTTTTGGCTACAGGTAGTGAGTCTGAGCTCAGTTTCCCCATGCAATACTAAAAAAATAAACTATTCCTTTGGCAGTTTATGTTGGAATGGGGGTGCTCTGACAGTTCATTCTGAGAGGTGTGGTATAGACAGTAGAATGTATATGGGGTGCATATGGTTATTCCACAGTAGGAATTATGGTCCATAGGGCTACTGCTGACATTAATCCTTTTACTTACAAGGCTTTTTGGCATCATTAGTAGTGGGTAGTGAGAAAGTAGAAACAAATGAACCTTGACCAGACAGTGGTGCTGGCTCAGATACTCCTCTGGGAAAGGTAAGCGCAGAAATCCCAACACTCCCAACACTTCCTCTGGGCAGTCAGTCTTGTTAGCAATGTATGATCAGATAAAATGTAGAAGAGGAAGATGATAGGAGTCATATAACTAAAATGGCAGAGCTATGGTGGGAAATGTGAATGGGCTTGCCCAGGAACGTGCATTCCTGAAGGTTAGCATTTCCTGGTGTTTTCTCTCTCATATTCATTAGTCATAGTGCCTGCCAGGGAGAGACCTGGTGTGGATTATGTCTTGAAACAGACATAAGTCCTTCTAGGGGCTTCTTAGGATCTGTGCACTCAGGAATAAAGCTGCAGACACATTTTTTTTTCTATCCCAGGCTATTCCAGATGTAGTTCCTCTAATTCATACTTGATTGAATTGGGAGCTTGGAAAATTCCTTCTCTATGGTATTGAGAATGAAGTAAGCACTGGGCAGTTTATTTTCAGACCAATCTAGGTTGTGTGCTACAAGGATGAGGCAGTACCTGGAATCTTGGCAACATTATGAAGTTGCATAAGACCATGTCAGCATACTCTTCTACAGAGGACAATAATGGATCCATGGGGTACCTCCTCTGCCCTGTTAGTGCCAGGCTTCTCTATTCACATAGGAGAAAGAGATGGCTGCAGTTTCGTGGATAACTGCTTTCAGAACTGGCACCATTATAATTTTCCATGAGACTGGCCTTGTCCTTGGTCTAGGAGGACAAACTCTGCAATTCTTTAGTTCTTAAATGTATCATTTTGAATTCCCTTCTTTATCACATTACTTCTTCTAATACAATGCAGAGCACCCAGTAATTTTGAGGTAGACTTACTCTGTAGGGCCAATTTGGGTTTACATGACAGCTATCTGCTATGAGCCATTGCTGTGTAAGGTCTTTGGAACTCCATATATGGAAATATTATGGGGTTTGTGACTCTCTAGAGTAGTGGGAATTTAGATAATAGGTCCTTTCTCAGGATGGATTCTGGGTCCTGGCTTCTTTATTTTATGACATCTTCTGAAACAAGGCTCTTGTATAGAATTCAATCACTTACCAAGTTAGGTTATAAGTCTGTGAGAGCAGGGACACATATTAATAGCTAGGAATCCTACTATCCATGCTGATTAGGTTTACTGGGACTGTATACTTACCCTATCTTATAGCAGGTGGTTAACCCTCTCCTGACTGTGATGCTATTGTGGCAAATACTGAGATATTTTATTCCTCTATGATACTCTCCAGCTTCTGAATCTTACAAGTTTTCTATTTTTCTACTATTGATTCTCAGTGTTCTCCTACAATGGCCATACAGCTGTCGGTTTTAATCCTTTGTGTATAGAGCAGGTGTGTGCTGGGAGCCTCTTGGCCATTTTACTGGTGTTTCTCTGACTTAGTGATTATTATCACAGTTATTTAGCCCAGTTTGATTAAGATTATTAGCCAGGGTACAATTATGTGCTAAAGGAATAAGAGCTGTTGGAATCAGCCAAGATTTACAAGTGCTTTTACTGTAGGTGAACTTTATACACACCAGCCTGCCTGTTCCAGCTATCTGGGATATTCTGCTACCCTTAGATCCCCCCAGAGCAGTTATTTCCCCATGGGAGCATTCTGTGAAATTCTCCACTTGCCCTCTAATTAAATCCATCTTGCTTCTCCAAATTGTTTTGGTCACTTTGTCTGTGGACCTGATTGATTGTTTACAACCTGCAAAGAATTTCTAATAATGTGGGCTCTTTCCTGAGCTGCTCTTATGGGACTCATATGTCAAATCCCTAGTGTGAATTTCCTTACTAGGTAGAGGTATCTCACCTACTAGAGATATATTTTTAAACCCTCTTGTTAAATGTCTTTTTTCTTTAATAATGTTCTGTGTTCTTAAATCTTGATTTTTCTGTGAGGCTTAAGTATATTTTCTCTAACAGCAATAAAGCTGACTGGAAGAGACAGATATTTCTTATTTGCTGTTAATCTTATTTGCAGTGGTATCTAGATTTTTGGACTTAAAGTAATTATCAAATTAAGGTTGATGTTAAACATTTAGAGAGAAGTTCTGTTTGCTTTTCTTCTATTCACCTTAAGTCTGCTTTGGGATATAATTTAGGTACAGAATTTAAAACCATATACACAAGAGATTCAAATTTCTTAGTTTTGTTTACATCTTTGCTTCTTCCTCAGTGATACTGGTTTCCCAGGTCACAGTTAAATTTGTTGTACTATTATTGTGAGAAATGACAATGGAGGACAAGATGAACAAGTTAGCAGAGTTCATTGAGACGTAAAGGAAACAGCTTTCTGTATCCAGAAAGGAAGGTAAAAATCAGTTGCCAAGTTGTGTTTTGGAGTGTGGTTTTATGTACTGGCAAGAAGCCAATTTGGTTCTATGAATATGTAAATTAGGCATGAAGCAGGGATGAATCTGGCTGGTTAATTTGTATGTGGAAAATTCTGATTGGTTGATTGGTTGGGCAGAATAACACACTCAGCAGGAAAGTCCTCCAGCAGGAAAACAATTACCAGAAGATTTGATTCGGTGTGTGTATGTGTGTGTGTGTGTGTGTGTGTGTGTGTGTGTGTGTGTGTGTGTGTTTGGGGGGTGGATCATGCTGTTAAAGGTGGGCAGAGAACCAGAAAGTTGAAAGCTGGTGGTAAGATTAGTGAGATCTTGATGAGTTGGAGCTTTAGGATTTGTGTTCCTGAGTATACCTATATATCACGTCTTGAATATGACTACCATTTATTACAGGACATATGAAAATTGGTGTTTTCAATTTTTAAAAACTTTTTATTTATAAAATAAAGTCTTTTTAATCCATGTATCCCCTTGGTTGCCCTCCCTTCCCTCCTCCCAATCCCTCCCAGTTGATCTTCAGCCTCACCCCTCTCTATCCCTTCCCCCAAAAGGGCAAGAAGTCCCAAGGTAGGTCAGCTCAGCATGGCGCATCCACTCTAGGCAAGCTCGATTTCCTCATCCTAATATCAGGAATGGGTTAGATGTTCCTCTTCAGGGAATAGGCTCCAAGGTGCCAGCCCATGAACAGAAACACAGCCTGATCCCACCACTTCAGACTCCACATATTGCCCATGCCAATTAACAGTTGCCTACCTCTGGAAGGCCTAGCTCCTTTTCCCTATGGTTCCCCAGTGGCTGTTCTTGATTCAATGAGTTCCCCAGAACTCCAGCCAGCCATCACTGTGGGATTTTTCCTCATAATCCTTATCCCCTTGTGCATACAGACTTTCCTCCCCTGCTCTCAGCTAGATCAGAAGCTCAGCCCAGTGCTCAGCCATGTATCTCTGCCTCCACCTCTATTTATTGTTGGATGTAGGTTTTGTGATGACACTTAAGATGGTTATTCATTTGATTATAGGGAAAGTCCTTTCTAGGCAACACCTTCACTATTGGTTGGAGACCTAGCCAGGGACATCCTGTGAGGTTTCCCTAGCACCCAGTCTCTTTCCAACCCCACACAGCCTTCCTCTGTTAAGATCTCCATCTCCTTTTTTCCTCTTGGTTGCTCCTCTCACTCAATTATCTCCTTCTCTCATAATTTGTTCCCACCTCTTCTTGGTTGTTACTCCTTATGCTCCCATTTAGCTTCCATTGGGCTTGTAACACTAACTTCCTGTAGAATAGGGCTGCCTTGCTCCTAGTTCTGATCAATGCAGACTTAATTTCAATTGATTGACTAATGAACTGATACAATGCCTATTGTACAGTAAAATTAGTTACACAGCAAAAATTATTTTTAAGACTAAGCTGGCAAATTTCATTAAGCTATATGCCAGACACTGAGCTTACTTCTGCAAAACTCAAAGGTGCATATCTAGCCTTTACTGTGTAGACCCCTTAGTCTTATAGCAGTTAGAATTTGAAACTAGGCAAGCTGTCTTACAAGTTCACACTCTTTAGTTCACGTTATACTATGCTGCTTACTTGGTTTTCTATCTATAAGTGATTGCACATTTTAATTTAGCTGTCTTATTTTGGAAACTAAACTGAGGGTGGCTAAGAGCTGAAAACCTTTCTGGTCTCAGTTAGAATGAGCTAGGGAAGAAGTCACCATTTCCATCTTCATAAGAGAAAAAAATCCAGGTTTACTGAAAATAAAGTTGCCATTTGTCTGTAGATGATTCAAAGCAATGAGATTGCAAGGCAAAGCCTGGCCATGAAATTTGGAGAGACAGGTGAATATGAGTGAGAGCTGAGCTCTGCTTATTGGGAGCAAAGGAAGCTGGGGCAGCAAACTGGCAAAAGTGCTTAAATAATGAGTTTGGCTAGCTGCTGGAGGCCCAGTGTAGATGAGAAAGTCAGTGAGACAATCCTGGGAGCCAAGGTCTTGAATCTCTACTCTGTGATCAGACTTATTTTCTGCATCCTCAGTAGGTTCTTGCAATGACGATCCCTAGAAGCAGTTGCAGAAGAAGAAGGGACTTTCTGAGTAAGAACCTTCCACTCCAGGCAGTGCCTTTAAGGTTGCAGAAAGGGAAAGTCACTAGAGGGTCAGGATTTTTGAGGATCTAGACCAAGACTACCATAGCCAGAAAAGCGATCAAGGGTATGGAGAAGCCAAAAACTGTACTGCTCTGCTGTGAAATTTAGCTGAATACAAAATGCTGCACTCAACCATCATGTGGCTAGGTTCCTAGTACAAAAAGTGTGAATGTCTTTTGAAAGAGCTGTACAATGCAGATAATCCAAGGACCAATACTTAAAGAAGCTCTAAATTTAATGCAGAGAAAAATACAACCTGAAACTCATAGCTACAACAAACTAAGGTTACAGCAGATTAACATAAATCCTCAGTTTCAAGGCAGGTACATCTCAGTACATGTTATATAATGGCACATATCCAGACTTCAACAAAATATGATTATGTCAAAAGGCAGACCCCCCATTTTGAGGACAGCAACCCGAAATAATAGACTTGTAAAGAATTATATGAAGGCTTGAGAACAGTTGATGCATATGAAAAGGAATCCAGTGGAATAATTGATGGAATAGAACGTAACATAGAAAAATCAAAAGGTAACTAACAAAAGGAAATACTAGAAATTGGAAATGAAGAAGTTTTGATTGGATCATTAGTAGTCTTTACTGGGATTAGTGAAAGATACCATGAATATGAAGATGGGTTAACAGAATGTTTAAGACAGTATCAAATTGTATAAAATGTTTTCTTAGTATGAACACCAATAGAGAGAGGGGAAAAAGAACACATGCACAAGAACACACACACACGCACACACACACACACACACACACACACACAGAGAGAGAGAGAGAGAGAGAGAGAGAGAGAGAGAGAGAGAGAGAGAGAGAGAGGCAGAAAAACAGTATTGAGATAAATGGTTAGCTTATAATGTCCCTGAACTAATAATAGACATTGGCTTAGTTACATTTCTACTTCTATGAAAAGACTCTATTACCAAAGCAACTTTTAGGACAAAGAGTCCATTGGGGTTTTATTATAGTTTTAGAGTCCATGCCCATCATGGTAGACAGCATGATAGCCAACATCCAGGCATATCACTGGAGATGTAGCAAAGAGCTTATATCTGATCCACAAGCACAAGGTAGAGAGAACTACCAGGGAATGACATTGGTTATTTGAAATCACAAGCCCAGTGATGGAACTCCTTCAAGACCACCATTTCTCCTTCAATATGGCCACATCCCTTACTCCTTTTCAAACAGTTCTAGCAACTGAGGACCAGGTATTCAACTCTATGAGCCTATGGGGGCCTGCTTTAGTCATTGTTGTATTACTGTGAAGATATACTATGATCAAGGCAACACTTAAAAAATAAAACATTAAATTAGGGCTTGCTTATAGTTTCAGAGGTCTAGTCCCATAGTGTAGAGCATGGTAATACATCGGAAGATATAGTGCTGAAATAAATGATGAGAGTTCCTCATCCAGATCCATAGGCAGCGGAAGAGAAAGCCATTGTCCCTGGACTTGGCTTTTGAAATCTCAAAGCCCAACCCAGTGACTCATTTCCTTTAACACAACCAAACCTCCTCCTCCAACAAGAACACAACTTATACTCATCCTCAAATAGTTCAGACAACTGAGGACCAAGTATTCAACTACATGAGCGTATGGAGTTTATATAAGCCAGTCTCATTTAAACAACCATACACAGTGAATCATGGATTAAGAAGCTCAGAAAAGATCTTAAACACCAAGACATCCTGTGTGAAACTAAAGAAAACCAAAGACAGGAACTTCTTGGAAGATAATCAAGGTGACAAAACATTTTGCATAGGAGGAACAAGGACTGAAATCAGAGAGCTCCTTGTTATTGCCAACTCTTCAAGTAAGAAGTACAGAGAAATGTCTGCGAATTTATATAAAGGCACCATAAACCTAGGCTGCTATAACCAGGCAAATGATGTAATAAAACTGCAGGAGAAAGGAAGTTTTCTTGTTCTTGTTCTCGTTCTTGTTCTTCTTCTCTTTCTTCTTCTCCTTCTTCTTTTTCTTCTTCTTCTTCTAACAAACAAAAGTGGAAGAAACTCCAGAGACATTCCCCACAAAAGTGTTGAAAGACATTCTTCAGTCAGATGCAAATGATAGATTATAGTCTTGAATCAATGTAAAGAAAGGAAAGAGATATACTATATAAAAGTGATAAACTAAGGGAAAGTTCTACCATTTTATTTACTTTCTTTGAAACTAATCTGAATTATAACTGTTGGAGCAGTAATGAGAACAGTTGACACACAAACACTGCTCTCACCTTAAAGGAAATAGGGACTAGTGTATTCTGGAGCCACTTTGAATGACTATGGCCTAGAAACACAGATTTGGGTTATCTCAAAGTCCATGTTTCAACCTGAAAGCTATGTCATAAAGTTTTATAGTTTTAAAATGTTAACAAGTAAAAATTTATAAATAAGTGCAAGTTTAAAATATATCATAGGGGGTTACAATAAGATTGGGGAATCTCTTCTATCAGCTTCATATGCTATTGATGACATTCTTAGCTTTGGGGTTAGTAGAAGCTGGTGGTTTGCCAAGTTAATAGATTAAATTATTTTTAATCTATTAATGTTCTTATATAGAAGGGGGAAAAATAAAATTATTACAATAAATGAAGAGGCAAAGTGGACTCTTGAGTTAAAGGCAGAGAATTCATGAAAAGAAAAAGAGGCAAAAGATGCACACAGAAATGTTGCATGAATACTAATTGGTCTTAATCACTGAGCCAGATTTTGGAGTAAATACTTAAAGATCAGAAAAGATAGAAACAAGTCATTAAAGAAACTTCTCACCACTACTGAATCCTCAGGCTGAAAGGGAAAGATTCTGTTTTCACGAATTCTCAGCCCAAAGTGGGATCAACTCCTGTCTCCTCCTGCTTTATATTCTTTCCTTTGCCCAGCCATATCACTTTTTATTTCAGCCTTCCTAGTGCTGAGATTAAAAGCGTATGTGCTTCCCAAGTACTAGAAGCAAAGTCATGAAATCTCAAGTGCTGGGATTAAAGATTTGCCCCACCATTGCCTAAATCTTGTGTAGTCCAGGGTGGCCTTGAACTCACAGAGATCTGTCTAGATCTCTGTCTCTGTCCCCCCATGCTAGGATTACTACTACTACAAAGTTAACTTTGTGGTTGACTGTGCTCTCTGATCTTTAGGCAATCTTTATTTGCTAAGTTACAATCAGTACACACCATATTTCCTTTTATTTGTCAAAAATCAACAAGTTTATAATTAATATAAAAAAACTACATACAATCAGTACAGTAGTTATATACAATATATACCATATTACATCCATAATGTCTAATCTATTAAAAGTTGACGATTTCAGAGAAATTACTTCATTATTTATTCCATCTTGATGATTCCAAAGTGTCATATCTAATTTACTTTCTAACTTGTATCAAAAACTATCTCTTGATGTCTCTCAAACTTATATACTTTACACCTCTTTAGTGAGTTTTTGTTTTCTAAATTTGTTAACAAGAAAAACTGTAGTGAGATTAAAGTGCATCACCTTGACCAAGAGGCATGGCCTTTTGGCCAGCATAGGTGTGGGATTCACCTCTGACCTTCAAAGATGTATCTTGAAGCATGACTGGGAACAGCTTGCATGTTCTCAGTACTCTCTGCTTTCCCATCACTCTGAAGGAAGACCCATTTTGCTCAAATGAGTAGATTGTTCGAGCCCATGGAAGAAGCTAGTGCTAGTTCCTGTAGGGCAAGTCCGTGGATGGAACATAATACTGGTAAAAGCCAGGAATGTGTGTTTGTCTGAGGATAGGGTGCACTTACCGATCAAATCCGCTGGTGTTCGAATATTATAGCGCCTGGGCAGGTATAAGGTGGCCTTGTAGTGAACTTTGGATCAGGTTCTCCTAGCTTATGTGCACCTAAACTCAGGAGAGAGCCTATCCGAGTCTCGGCACCAATGTTGGTTTTGAGAGTAAGAAGAGACACACACATACGCTACTAAGGCCACAGGAGGGTTTATTTAAGAGTTTACCCAGGCAGGTACAGAAACAGAAAAGCAGGACAGGAGAGAAGATAGCAACCAAAACGTGGCATCTCTTTTTAAGAGAAGGGGTGTGCACGGGTTTATGTAGTCACATTTAGGGCATGCTTCCATATGATTCCAGGGAGGTGCTGCACAGGTTTATGCAGCCACACCCAGAGGCGTGCCTTCGTACTGAGGTGCATCTGGCAGGAGCTGTGTTGGCTCAACCACGTGGAGTGCCAGGAATACTTACAATAATCTCTTGTTTATCAGGAAGTCTCAGTCAGAGTTGGGGTCTGGACTTCTTGCAGCTAGCATGGCCTTTCTCCAGCAGGAGCTCTCTGTTATTCTTACTACTGTATAGCTACAAGGCAAATACCTACCTACCTCAGGCGAAGGTGGGGCATGGCAGGGGGTAGATGGATCAAGAAGGGATGTCTGTGGGGTAGGTCTTTGGGCTCCAAACTGAGGATGTACCAGGGCTCTGAGGGCAGGTTGGGTTGTTACCTGTTCTGACTGCCATGGCCTATACCTGAGTCCCTCACCCTAGTATTTAAATATATCAAAATATAAGGATAAAAATGATATAACTGAAAGGATAGCAATCCACTATTAAAACAGACCAGTTTCTTTCACTAAGTGTTGAATCAAAGAGGTAGAAAGTAAGGATATACATACCTCAAATGGAAGTATAAACAAAATTTAGCATTGCACCAATAGTAAAATGTGCTTTTTGTCTTAAGCTCATAATGGAGAATCTGCCTTTACCAAGACTCCATGCTGGTAACTAAAATTTGTGTTAGGAAATGAAAACTAGGCTGTGAGATGACTGAGATGACTTAGGTGTCTAAGGCACCTGCCCCCAAGCCTGATGACGCAGTCCCTGGGAAGTGCACAGTGAAAAGAGAAAACTGATCTTGGCAAATTGGTCTCTGACTTCTCCATGTGCCCCATAGCCTATTCATGCATCTCCAATAAAATAAATATAATGTAAAAAATGTTGATGTTCACACTAGCAAATCACACTAGCAGTTAATAACAGAATCATAGCTGGAAAACCTTAAGCATTTGAAAATTAGCTTACCCAAAAGACCACAAAAAAGTGGGAATTATTAAAGAAATATTTTGAACCAAATGTTAAGACATATTATCAAAAAGTGTGGAGTGTAACAGAAGTATTATTTAAAGGGAGTGGATTCAAATGTATGCATATGCTTTAGATCATTCTTTTATCTACCTGTGTAAAGAAATGTAGAGACAACAAATTTAATTAGGACCACAACAAATGAAAGATTTTCTTTTTGCCTTCACATAAGGAAACAGTAAAATTGAAAACTAGATCGATCAGTAGGTTGAAGTCTTGATTTCATGAAGATTTCAATAATATTGATAAGATTTTGGCCAGGCTACCCAAATCAAAAAATATAAATAACCAATATTGGAAACTAAGACACTGATATAATTAATCTTCTGGAACTTAAAAAGCACAACAAAAGAATGTGATGAGCAAGTCTGTCCCCATAAATCTGATAGACTAGGTCAAATGGGCTGAATCTGAGAAAGATATAAGGTGTCAAACTTCCATAAGAGGAGATAATTTGAACATGCCAATATTGATTGAAAAAATTGAAGCCAGAAATTGAATCACTAGTTAAAAACCTTTGAGAAGAGAAAGCTCTAGGCCCAGATATTTGGCAAATTGCAACTCTTGAGAATTAATAGCTTCCAACATTCTTTTCAAGCAGTGAAGAAATGATTCTGATTCATGTGTAAGCCCAGCTCTGTTGTACTGCTGAAAATGAGATAGATAAGTCAGGAGAAGAAAACTAAACTGGGAAAGCTAATATCATCATCAGTGAGTGGTGAGGAAGCCAGAAGAAGCATGAAGAGATGCCATGATTAAACTGCTATCCTGATGACATCCCGAAACAGAAAAGAAAGCTAAAACAAGTCAGGAAATCTGAAAGAAGTCTGGGTGAGTTGTGGCCATTGAGGACAATAGAAATGAAGAGGGTGGATGTGGAGTGTCCAATCCTGTATCTTTAAAACTTCTGTGAAATTTAGATTATTGTAGAATGAAAAGTAAAAGAAAAATAGATCAAATCAATAATAACAGAAAACCAACAAATCTTTCAGGTTTATGGAAGTACAGGTGATATACATACTAAAAATAATCATTTTAATTATCACAATTATGGCATTAATTAAACATCCATATTGAGTTTAAATACTATTACATTCTTATAACATTGTTTTATATGTATAAGCATTATTGTACTTAATCTTAAGAATGAGGGAGAAAAGTCACTGTCTTTGTGGAAAAACTTTTCTCTCAATGTTATATTTTAGGGTTTTCTTTGAGTTTTCTATAGACCCATTAATTATCTAGAGTTTGATACTACTGTCTATAACCCACTGTTACTACACAGAAGGCTTACTGACTTGGCAGTGGTGTGGGGAGGCATTATTGAGCTGGCAGAAGCCTTTGGTGGGCTTGAAGTGTGCCCCCCAGGACTGAAGATGATGAAAGACTTTAGATACTTCCCTATGACAGTGGGTAGGAAGAAAGGGGACTCCGGTCTTCCTCTCTCCTGAACTAGTTGAACTTTGGTGAAATAGTCCCCCTTCAGGGTAGGGCCCATGAAAGAGAAGAGAAAGCTGTTGTGTCTTGAAATTGTGGGTTTTCCCCCATTTCTGGTAGACGAAGGAAGGAATATTATCTTTAACGTGTTACTGTGAGAACCGAAGAAGAATTTGGGGGACTTTGTTTTGTGTGTTCCTGTTGTTCCCAAATATTATTCTACTCCACTCTTGTTTGTATAAGTGCAGTTTTCTGCCCTTCCAGATTTTAGGAGAATAGTTTGCCCATGTCATGAGTTTTCTCTTGTATCTCAGATAGCTCTTGATTTTTTTCAGACTTTTTTATCCTTCATGTTTCCCTTGTGAAAAATAGTGATGATGATGTCTAACCTTTTTATATATTACGTGAGAAGCCAGGAGTCTCATTTCTTTTATGTAGTCATAGGCTTTCTTTTCCAACTATGCTTAAAATTAAGGTCTCCGGACAAAAATTTAACATGTGAAAATTTGATCATTTCAGATTCATCCTAGTTTTCATTGCAATAGGATGGAATTTTTATGATGGTTGCCACAGTATCTTCTGGTCTGTGTGATTGTGAAATGAAAGAATTCAACATGAAGAAGTCACTCACCAAAGCAAAATACTTTAGTCTTTAAGTAGGCTTTAAATATTAAATGAACCACTATATATAGCAGACATACCTGAAAAATATCTAAAGTAATTACCATCTCACCAAGAAAGTAAATTTGCAATTGTTTAATGAATTCAGTAACAAAATATAACAGCAGTTGTCAGATAGTTTGAGCCATGAATTAATAGAGAAATTTTAATTTGCATCTAGCAAGGCAAACATCTTTTGCCCAGCAGTTCGCATTTGACAGATTAGGCTTAGGGAACAAAATGACCAGCATCATATGCAATTTAGGATTTTTATTAGACCCTCATGGGACATAGGCAAAGGGACTAAATTTTGCTATATTATATATATGCTATATATTATATATATTATGTGAGTGTTAAACCAAGGGAGTACTTCATGATAATTTAAAAATACAATGACAAGAATTATACTTGTCTATTTTATAATTGTAGCAAATTACTTTGTCTCAGAGGGAATCATAAGGTTCTGTGCCTTAGATTCTGAGCATCTCCCAGAGTCAATGGCACAGATGTGACTCTGGAATGTCTTTCTTTCAGATGTTACTAATTTAGGACACAATTATTTCTGTCTTGAAATAGAAATTATCTTTTAATGAATTCCATTTTAATTTTTTTCCTGTGTTGTTTTAATGTTCACCTCAGTGAATAACATATTATGAGAAAAGGTTAACTTGTGTTATTTTATAGTGGCATCTCCAAAAATGATCTTAATGTAATCTCTCCACATTTTCCTGCTATTCATTGTTTTATTGTCCTATTGTTTATAAGCCCTCTTGTGCAGGTGTGATGAAAAGACTCTGTTTACTTGCTTTTCCAGATCATTAATAAAATGTTAAGAACTGGCTGAACACCAGTCCCTGGGCACTGCACTGGATACTTCCTCATTATGTGACACACTGTCATTTGTCATTCACATCTGATTGTTTGTCCCTCCTGACAGTTTGCAGTCATTTCAGGAGCCAGCCCATCAAAGTCATTTTGCATGAATTTTTAAATTAAGGTTTCAGGGAGAACTGCATCAAGTACCTTGCTGAAATCTGACACCTGTGATATCCGTTTCATAAATGATAGTCATTAATTTTTAAAAAGTGGTAACTAATCACATCTGTCTAAAATGGCTAACATTGCTCCTGCTTTTTAAAATATTGGTGGGAGGTAACACTCAGGTATATATTAAGGCAGTTTGTAATAAATGATGCTACAGGATAACAAATATTGTTGATGTGAAAACTCTTGGGTGATTAGTTATAGTAAAGATAGTTCATGATTGAGAAAAATATTTGCCTTGCTGTCTGGTGAGCTTTGAGAAATGTGTTTGGTTCTATCAACTTTGTATTTTAGAGTTTGTCTTTGTCCTTGTCATAAGCACACACTCAAATGTGATTTGAGAATTTAATGAATTTAAAGATTTCATGTACAATATATTTATACATCTGTTTTAATCATTTTATTATAATTTACTTTTATAAAAACATCACTGTAATCATTCTATTTTTTATAGCAGTTAGTTAGTATGCCATTATTAGGTTACTACACCAAAGAGTTTTTTGTCACTGGTCAGATTGCACTTTTTATCTGGTAAAACCAATAATGTTATACTTACTCCTACATTTATCAACAATGAGAGAGTCTCTAACAATTTTCCCCGCACAAAGGTAAACCAGTGCAATTCAAGGAATAACTAGTGTGACTTAGTCAATGATAGAGTCCTTGGGGAACAGAGCAACAGTCTAGAATAGATGCTAAAACAAAACAAAACAATACATGAGTGCATTAGCTAACTCTCTCATTGCTGTGATCCAATATACAGTGAAACAACAGCAAAACAGTAAACAGCATAAGGAGGAAGGCTCCCTGTAGCTCACAGTTTGAGGGGACAGTGGCAGGAGAAGTCACTGAGTGATAAGTGCTTAGGCTTAGTTGCCCTTGTTTTTTTGTTTTTAGGTAATTAAAAAACTACCCCATTGAATGGTGGCATCCACATTTGAGGTAAGACTTCTCACCTTAATTAACATAGCATAAGAAATCTCTTGCAGACATACCCAGAGTTTTATCTCCAGGGTGATTCCAGAAACTAACAAGCCAACAATCAAATCCATCACACACCATGTTTCAATCTGGGACAGACTGTAGACTGCTAAGATTTAAATCTTAGCAAGAGGTAACTGCATTTTGCTTGAAGATTAGCCACAGGGATGACTCAGAGACTAGGGAAATGGGTGAGGGGACAAGTCCGTAGTTCACTGTGTTTCCCTCTCCCACTGGAAATGGTGACTTGGTGGGAGGTGGATGATATCAGTTAGGATTGGGGCTGAGGATTCTGAGGGTGTTTCTGTTTTAAAGTTTCATGAGCCTATTTATCCACTATGTTGTCTTGTGGTTGGTTTGGAAATTATATACCCATGTTTGTTGTTTTATCTTTGCTGTGACTAGTGTTTGATAATGAGTTAAAGGAAGAAAGATTTATGTTGGCACAAGAGTTCTACGTTTTACTCCATGGTGGCTTGGCCCCCCGTCCTTGGTCCTGGAGGGAGGCAGAAAACCATGGTGAAATATGGCAGAGGAGGACTGCTACTTCCTGGTATCCACACTAGCAGCAAGACAAAAACCTTCCAAGTTTTGCCCTTCATAACCCACTTTTTTTTTTTTTTAGCTAGGCACCAATTCACAAAATTCCTAGCACCTTTTAAAACAGGTCTACCAGTAAGGGTACATGACCTCAACACAATGGCTTAGGAGGTACATTTCAGAGTCAGGGCATAATAATACCTGTCTGAGTATATTTTCAAGAACAAATAATTACAGAATTTACTATAGGTAAGAGAGAGCCAAATTTCAGCAGGAGGATAAAGGATTGTCACTGAGGCAGAAAATACAATGGTGAGCAGAGAAATGAAATACATAATATTAAAAAGTAGTGTATGTTTTTTTAGTGGGTGTGAAATTTCAGTAGGAATAGATTTCATTTGAGATTCAATGTGTTACCAATTGTTTGCATAAATTTCATAACCTGATTATAGTTTTTAGTATGCAAGAGTAAAGTTATCTTTACAAATAAGAATATGACCATTAACAACAATCTGCAAAGCTGGGGTAGTATAAAGATCATCACACAATTATTGAAATTATTTTCTTTTGTTTTTGTTAAAAAATGATTATCATTTTCATGTGTATTTTAAGAAAATCTTGTATAATGAAAACTTTTTTTTTTGTAGAGAAGGTTGAAATTCTATGTTTTTTTAACATTTTAAATTGTTTTATTTTTACATATTTTTCCAATAAATATATTCTTTTTTATTATGAATAAAATCATATTTTTTATCCATGTATACCCTTGTTCAAGCATCCTTCCCTCTCCTACCCCTTCCAGTCACTCTCTCTCCTCCACATCTCTTTATCTCCTCCCCAGCAAGGACAGGAGGTCCCAAGGTCCCAATATGGCTTAGTTCAGCATCTACTCCTGGCAGATCCACTTCGATTACAATTTCTCCTCCACCATTCCTCCCAGTTTCTTATCATATCTAGATCCACACTCCTTCTGTTTCATTAGAAAACTGTTGTGGAATAATCTTCTTGTACACTATGAAGATCTGTCACTCTAATTGTTTTAATTAAAAGCTGAATGGCCAATAACTAGGTAGGATTTCCAGGCACAGAAGATGCTAGGACAAAGAAAGGGGATACACCAGAACACAGAGCAAGCAGCATGGACATTACAAAGTAAAGGTAACTCCATGCTGGATTTTGGCAGCCCAAAGAAAAAAAAATCCATCTATAAAAAACAAACAGGAATCTAAGGAATAATAATAAAGTAAGATAGGATTTAAAAAAAAAAACCCAAACAAATCAGAATAGAGCACAAGAAATGCATACAGACATAAAGACACACATGTTAGAACACACATAGGAATCCCATGAAAATAAAAGACAAAGCCATGATCTATATGCTAAGAAACTTCCTTTTCCTTCATTCCTTCCTCTCCCCCTCTTTTTCTTCTTTTCTTTCCTTTTTCTTTGTTCTGAAGCTTTCAAGTGTCCTGTTAAGTTACTAATATGAGATTGCTCCATTTTTTTGTGTGTGTGTTGGCACTTAGTTCTATGAATATTTTAGAACTGCATTCATTATGTGCCACACACTTGAGTATGTTGTAATTGCATTTTCATTTTCATTCAATTCTAGAAAGTCTTTAATTTCTTTCTTGAAAAATTTTTCATTCAGTGGAAAGCTGGTCACTTTCTATGAGTTTGTAAGCTTTCTGGTGTTTCTATTGTTTATATACGGCTTTAGTCTGTGGTAATCAAGTAGAATACAAGGTGCCATTTCAATTTTTGTTTTTATATCTGTTGAGAATCGCTTTGTGTCTGAAAATGTTGTCAGTTTTGGAGAAATTTCCATGAAATGCTGAGAAGAAGGTGTATTCTTTGGTGTTTGAGTGATATGTAGTATAGATATCTCTTAGGCCCATTTGTTATATGATGCCATTTAGTTGCAGTATTTCTCTACTTTTCGTCTAGATGACCTGTCTTTTAGGGAGAGTTGGGTACCGAAGTCTCCCATTACCAGTATGTGACGGTCAATATGTGATTTTGGCTATAGTAGTGTCTCTTTTATGAACTTGGGTGTCCTAGTGTTTGGGACACTGTTTTTTTAAAAAATTGAAAGGTTCTCTTGGGCAGATTTTTTTTCTTTGAATTTGTATTGTTCTTTCCTATCTCATCTGATTTGTTTTGGTCTGGATACAGAACTCAGAAGAAACTGCAACAGAGGTTCTCTGAAATGTTAGATCATCTGGGCCATCCATTCCCATCTGAGATTTTTCAGGGTGTCTTCCTTGATCAGAACTTATTTTCTTTAACCTGTAATAAACCCACAGCCTCTCATTTTCTGTGGAAACAAAAGTATAACCTAACCCTAACCTCTTCGAAAAATATGTTTTGACTTTTGAAGTTAAGGCATTTTCAAAATATATAGGTTGAATTGATCCAGCAACATCTATAGTCAAATCTCTTTTAGCAGCTCTTCCTCCTTTCTCTGTAGTCAAAAAGACTCAAAGACAAATTAATAACATATAGTATCCAGACTCTCTGAGTAATTTCCATCTTAACTTGCCTTATTATTTTATTTTTACTCTATTTCTTTTTAAAGAACTTTATCTTTTTTTCTTTTCTGTCCAAGCCTACATATATTTTTAAACATACTGTAAACAGCTTAGATTTTTTTTCTCCTAAATTTGTCTTTACTATACATCTCTATGTTTTCTTGGCCACACCTTTAGTCTGCTAAACATCAAGGCTAGGATATAAACCTCAGCTATGGTGGTTTGCTCCACTAAGCTCCTTGGTTGGTGAGAGTTTAGCTTCATGGCAGAGGTACTAGCAGGAACCATGTTTACCACCTCAACTCTGGGAAATTTTTTTATCTACACTGCCACCAAGTAGAGCACAGCTGCCTGCTGCTTATAAACATTATTTTAAGTATTTGATAGCAGGACCTCTTAAAGGAACCTCTACAGTTTTGCTACTAATGCTGAGTCCAGAAGCCTTCCTTTTTTAGAGGCGCCTGGCTTCTGCTTACCAAGAGCAAATAGAAGCTATGCTTGATTTTGTTTCCTTTTTGTCTGTATGAGCAGAAACCTTAAATCTATCATATACAGCTCATGCTTGCACAGAGGTTTCTGAGACACTGCAGGAGCACTCCATATTGTAGCTCAAGTTGTGTGCCACAGTATCTCTGTACTATTGCCACTTGAGAGACACAACTAAAAAGCTGTTTTGGGCTCCAATTCTGTGTTCTAAAACACTTTAAAGCTTTATCAGGCTTTATGTGGATGTACATGCCCCACCTTGGATGCCATTTACCAGAAACTCTCAAATACCCAGCAACCACTTCCAAAATAATTGACTCAGGAGCTTAATATTATAGCACCTGCTATTCCAGTAGCTCAGCTTATTAATGACTAGCTCTTACTTTAAAATTAACCTACAGTTATTATCTATGCTTAATCATGTGTCTTGGTACCTTTTCTCAGAACAGCATTCTCATCTTCCTTCCTCTGCTTCTGGTAGGCACCTTTGCTCTGTTCTTTCTCTTCCCAAAATTCTCCTTGTCTGGTCATTCTGACTGTACTTCCTGTCTGCCTAGCTTCTGGCCAATCAACATTTTATTAAACCAATATTTATAATGACAAATATTAACAGTGTACAAGAGCAGAGTCCCACGGCAGGGGATGCCATAGCAGATGATCTTCTACAGAGCTTGGGATATGGGCCATTTTGAATTAAAATGTAATTCACATCACTTCTCTTTCCTGTCCTTTCTTTAGCTCCTTCTCCTACATCTCCTCCATTTGATGTTAGTTTGTGATATAGAAAGTCCTGCTTACGTAATTGCTAATATACCTCCCATCTCTATGCCTATACCATCTACAAGTTATTTACTTCTATTTAAATTGTATAATAAAGAAGTACAAGCTGGATGGCTTATATACAGAAATTTGCTTTGAGTAGTTGTAGAGTAATAGAAGTCCAAGATCAAAGTGTGAATTTGGTATCTAATGACAATATCTTTTATTTGCTTGTTATTTAAAATCACAAATTATCATGATTTCTCATGAAGTCTCATAACTTCTGGTATATATCCATGTTGAAATTCACAATCCTAATAAGATGTTTTTCATTTTAGCTTACAAATGAGAATTCAAAGGAAAGAGGTCTATGTTTTTAGCCTAGCCAGTATGCATGTATATGAGAAACAACATCCATTTAACTATACATGGTTTCCTCCTGTTTCTTCACTTAGTTAATTTGCAACCCTGTTTCCTATCATCCTCAGAGGGATTTGTCCATGATAAAGATTCCATTTAAACAAATCAAAATTGCCTATATGTAGGTGATTTGAAGATTGTTGTCATTTTAGTTTCTCACATGAACATAGCAATGTCCATGGACTTGGGATGTGACTTAGTTTATCCTCTGTCCTTTGTAGAGAGAAAAGATGAGACATAGTGGGATAAATGGAATCTAATAGCTTGGAGTTGAAGGATGTAATATTAAGTAGAAGGTCAGGACTCATGGGTAAATGCTCAGAGAAGATGCTTAAAAGAATATACTGTATTTATGTGTGTTGAAATCCTTGCCTTTTTAGCTTTGTCTACTGTGTTCTTAATACACATCAGTCTTTAAAATTATAAATATAATATATTTATCCCCTTGATAGAAATGAGGGTACTGTAGTTTTTATATCTGAATTTGAAGAAAGTTCAAGAAAAATATGTTTAATGATACTTGATACTGAGAACATTGTTTCTTCTTTTTCTTCTCATTATTATTATTGCTGTGTATGTGTTTGTATGTGTGTGTGTATATGCATGTGCAGGTCAGAGGACATCTTTCAAGAGTTTTTTTCTCTTTCCATTGTGGGTTCTGAAAATCAAACTTAGCTCTTGTGGTTTGTGTGGCATGTTCCATCTATAAGGCCCAATTTCTGATTTTAAAAGAAAATTAGAAATGGATAGAAATGTTAATACATGAAATGCTAAAACAGAGCAATTCTTTTGCTAGTTCATATTTTTCTACAAATTAAAATGCCAGAAAGGTTTAAGAAGGAGTTATACAAACTAGTTACATAGTTCACATGAAGAAACATGTGAGTTTCAGGATAAAGATGAGTAAATATTAATTAGAGAGGCCAAATGAAGTTCTGTCTTGCATTATAAGACCAGCACAGTACAGAGACACGCACATGTCTACTCTGGAGGTGGCCTATCTAGGTCATGTCTTGTCTTAGTCACATAATGGCTCTGGCATTTTAAAGAAATTATAAAATATTTCTGACTTTGTGTTTCTTTATTTAGATGTTAGAATAGTATTCCTCTGATTAAGTCATGTGGAGATTAGATGGATAACACATAAAATGCAATTAAGCAGCTTGAGTTTGCAGCAGAGAATGACTGCCTCTATCTTCATCATCACCAGGAGACTAGAGGAAAAAGTCCAGAAATAGACCTAAACATATATGTGTATTCTGTTTGCAGTGCAGGTGTATTGTAAAAAACTGAGGAAAATGTCAGTCCAGAAACAGTGTTCAGAAGACTGCCCATCTGGAAAAATTGCAGAAATTCCTTGAAGCTGCAAGAAAAGATGCTCAATGGTTGATTTAAATATTTACAAAGGTAAGGCACAGTTTCTTCAAAATTAAATATTTACCTATGATTAAACAACCAAACTCAAATTCTACATGTTTACCAAAATGTATAAAAATATATGGCTACACAGGAATTTCTACATAAGTATTCATAAATTCTTTATTATAGCCCAGACACAAAACACCACAAAAATCTAGCCATAGGTGAATTAAAAAACTGCTTGTGATATATTTGTTTAAAAAATACGTATTTTTTTGTTATGTGTGTGTGTTCACATGCACACATACCACAGTGTATATGTAGAGATTGGAAGACAATCTGGAAGAGTGAATTTTCTCCTCCCACTATGTCTGTCCTGAGGATTGAACTCAGGCAGTGAGCACCTTTATTTGCTGTGGTATCTCACTGACCCATGATGATATATTCTTTTAATGAAATTCAGTATACTACCAGGATTAACAAGAATGCAGTACAGAATACTCAAGAGCATTACTATTCTGGGTGAAATAAGCCAAACATATAGCATGATTTCATTTTTATCAATAAGAAATGGCTAAGTTGTTATCAATTTATCAAAATAATTGTATACATATTAAATAACTATAAATCTGGTTATATTTTATAGGCAAAGAAAGAGTTTGAGTTATTTTAAAGTATATTGCTTATACTTTTAGGTCTTACCCAATCAAAGGCTGAATATATATCTTGTTCCATTGGTCTATGATTGTTGAAGACAATGACATTAAGAAACTAGGTGTTTTTTAAAAGATACTTGGTCATAGTGATGATAAAAGAAATTCACATGACATTTTGGGGTTATTTATTTTATGTCACATCTGCTAAATGAAACCACAGATCTGCAAAAAAGAATGTAGGATATTAAGGGGTAATTTATAATCATTAACTTTCTCTATGTACAAAATGTACAAGCTATGGAAAACAAGGCTGGTGAATGCATATGGAAAAAATATAAATATTTACTAGACAAAAGTACCCTAAAGTTTATTTTGCAAGCTCCACAAATTAGCTTACTCTTCTTTTATAGGATACTTAATCACAGTTTAAAATTCAGTAACTGTGTATTAGAAAAATAATAGTAATTTTACTACAGTGGTATTTTTAAAAATCATACATACCCATCAAGATTGACTTGATTTACCTATGATAGAAAACTCATGCTATCTGCCTATTTGAACTTATTTCATTTAATATGATTTCTATTTTAACCTTTTTCAAATTTTTCAGTCTTCTTTCGGGTTGAATAGAACTTGATTGTGTGTCTGTATTACATCTTCTTGTCAGGTTTCTAAGCTGGTTCTATATTTTGGATACTATGAATAGTATTGTCATAAACATAAATGTAGAACTATCTTTGTGTTAGGTTAGCTTATAATTGCTCAGGTATATGCCCAAGAATTAGAAAACACAATCATGTTATAGTTCAGTTTTAGATTGTTTGAGAAACTCTATAATGATTTCTATAACTGCTGCGGTAGCTCACATTCTCACTAGCCAAATATAAAGATGTAAATATATATAATATATTTATATATCTCTCTATATATCACCCTCTCTTCTTCTATATATATGTATCACACATGTCTATCTAGCTATATGTGCATGTATCTAAATGAGACATGAAAGTAGAAGATGTAATGCTAGGAGAGAAGCAGGGTCCTAAATGGTGGTGAGAGGCAAGAGAACAGGAGAAAGTAAAAGGTAGGAGACAAAATCCAGGTATAGAATGAAAGTTGGAGCATGGTTGTAGCAAAAAGCAAGAGGAAGAAAGGGAGATGGAAAGCGGCCATAAGAGCAAGCATGTGCTAAGTACAGTGATTTGAGAACTAGAATAACAAAACATTGATTTGGGATTCATACTCACATATTTAATTAGAAAGATTTTCTCTGGTGTAGAATGTTGTAACACATAGAATTTCAGTGCTATGCATCATCTGCTTATAGCAGCTGAAGAAGAGAGATGGTGCCAGTGTGCATGCATGGTGCTGGTCACTAAGTGGACTGTATCAGTATTGGAAGTCTGGAAACTAGATTTATTTTGCTGAGTCTTAGGTGAATGTTTTTACTTCTTTCAACATACTCTTTCCAAATTATTTTTATTCTGTTTTAACATAAAAAAGAGGTCCTTAGCTTCAAAATGTTCCTGCTTTGACTCTTTCTGCACTTCAGAGGTTTTCAATTTTTAAATAAAAAGGCACAGTGTAAGATATTACTCTCATTTGTATTAGAGAGTAAGAAGGAAAAAAGTCACAAATAATTTAAGAATATGTATTAATATTTCAGGCCAACATCATTCATGGAATGAGAACTCCTTGTATATTTCTGATTCTCCATGCTTCTCAACAAATAATACGCATGGAGAATGTACATGGAGATTTCATCTATTTACATAATTGATTTTTGAATCATTGTTATTACAGTGTATTTTGGTGTACGCCTCTTATGAATTCCCTTAATAAGAGACACAAGGGCACACGTTTCATATTTGTCTGCATTTATTTCAAACAGAAGTTAAAATTGGTAACATGACAGGTTTAAAAATTACATCTTCCCAATTATATTAAAGAAGGCAATCAGGGAAAGCAGATCTGAAGCATCCTTAGTCAGACATAATTAGTTGCATGGCTATAAAATCTCTGATGCTCTCTCTTCAGTATTACCTGAGCTGTACAAAGTTTTTAAAGCCAGTTCCAACCTTCTGCACCTGTTCTCACCTTTGAGATCTGAACAGGAATGTTACCAGATTTAGTATCGGAACAGAAGAGCTGTTAGCAGTGGACAGGTCAACTGTGGTTTCCTTTGGGAAATGGAATATCTTAATACAGATTATTTTTAGAACTTAGAAAGATGCCCAGAAAATTGAATTAGAAAGTTGGATTAATCCTGAGGTTTTATAAATTATTATTATTATTTTGGTTTCTCAAGACAAACATATATATAACAGTCCTGGCTGTTCTGGAACTTGCTCTGGCCCAACTCACAGAGATGCACCTGTTTCCTGGGTACTGGGATTAAAGGCTTTCCCCATCACTGCCTGGCTACAAATCATTTGTGTGAGAGAGAGAGAGAGAGGGAGAGGGTACTAGTCAGCTACTAAATGTGGAGGTAGGAAGAAGGAGGAGAGTGAATGAACATGCCCACTATGGGATGGATGTACATACCAAAGGGTAACTTTGGGGAGTCAGAACTGTCTTTCTGCAGTTGATTCCTAAGGTAGAACTCAGGTACGAAGGCTTGCTTGGGTACTCTTTTTTTCCACAGATTCATCTTGTTGGCCAAGGTTTTACTAATGTGATTAAAGTTCTGAAAATCAATTCATTTTTGTTTCCTTCTCAGTAATAAGCTGTCTATGTCACCTCTTTTTTGATCTTGTGACTTGGTGGTAGCCCCCCTCAAGAGGCTAGAAGAATCATTTGTTTTCTGGCTGGTCTGCCTTACTTTCTAAGGGTGTCCTAATTCTCTGATAATTTGGGTTTTGGCAAATATGCAACTTGATTAAAACACTTCTCTAATCTCAGAAATATTAACAAACAAACCTTTACTCATACTACATAAAACTAGAAAACAGTGATTCCCTATTAAAGCTGTGTTAATAACTGTACATTCTGGCATATCAGAACATAGGATCCACCTTAGGTACCAAGGGATTAAGGCAGAATTAAGTTTGTAGATTGAGACCATGAACAATGACTGAAAGGAATCTGTGTCTACAGATTGACTGCTGAACAGAAATCCAGTACTGTGGAGAGATTAGAACATTGCAGGCCCAGAAGGCTGTCTGTTTTATCTTGGGCTAGCTCTAGCCCCCTAGAACATCCAGCTGTTCCAAGCTCACTTCCAGGGTCAAAAAGAACATTGGTGACTGATAGAAAGCTGCTAGGATCTATTAATTCAGTATCGTAGGCATATAGAAAACTCCTCCATCTCACTGTACTTGCTTCTCTGATGTATTCTGGTATAATTTGAACTTGCCCTTGATCTGTAACTTTTTCTTTTGTTGCTCTGTAAAGCTATAAAAACTTCATGAAACTGCTTCCACATTGGAACATGGAATCTGGGATAACCTAAATCTGTGTTCCCAGGCCATGGCTCCAGCACACAGGTTTTCATATATTTTAAAGATAAGATCTGTGGTTTTTGTATTGACAGAAAAAATGCCATTAAAAGAAGGACTATATGAGGCAGAACAAGATATAAGCTTTTATGTTTTTAACATTAGCTGCTTCCCCTGGCATAATAGGACCATGGAGGATGGCTACATAATTTATCACCAAACTGAGGATACTTGTAGTTGTGAAGAGGGATGCTATTAATAAACACTTTAGGATCACAGGTATAAATCAGGTCAGACAGGCACAGAAGAATGGTTGAACATACTGTGGACATAAATTAAGTTGATGATAAACTAGTGTGTCTGAACAGATTACTTTGGCTCCACTTAACGTTAGGCCAAAGGTCATAAGAACATTTTTAGGGCATAATTAGGAAGAGAAAAAGGTAATTTTTTGCTTGTTGATAACTTTGTAAGGGTTTGAGTGGGATAAAAATCCCCAGGCATACAGCCACAAATGTTGGAAATACGTCTTTGATGTCATGATGAGGCTGGCAAAGAGCAGCTGTGTACTTGTATGACTGTGCTCTGAGATAATATCCTTGAAGGCTTGTTTTGATTTGGAAAAGCTGAGAAAAACAGTGTTTTCTGAGTGTTCTTAATGCATCTGTTTCCTAGAGATGAAGAGTTTGATGCCTGTCAAGTCTTTTCTGAGAAATTGGTCCCAGGTTTTAGAGAGTTTAAAATAGATTCCAAGACACCTAAAAGGATTTTTAAAAATTTAAGAAATTGGGCTAACAATTTTATAATGTAACAAGGTGAGTTTTAGTTGATACTTTAGCAGAATTTCTTATATAGAATGCCTGGGGTCTGGTTGCCAGGACATAACCACACTTTCAGTATATCCACATGTTGAAAGGAATATGTGAGAAGCTTTTCAGAAAACTTCATTATTTCCTAAGTGACAATTTATTCTAAGAATACTATGAAGCTCCAGTAAGAATAAAGACATGGTCTTTATTGCAGCAATGGGTTTTAAGCAACATGATCCCATTCACAGTGGTATAGCCGATGCTATTAGACTTGGACATCACTATTTTTCCAGAGTGAGTTTTCAATGAAGACATCTAGTTGAAAGTATTAACTGAAGGTGTGGTTGTATTTGTTTGTTTACTGCTGTCCTTTTTTTCAAATTTATCTTTGTAGGCTGACAACAATGCCATGAGTCTTGAAGAAAATAGGACTGAACCCTTGATGTAATGAGCAGTGTGCATCTTAATATTTCAACAAGCCAGTACAAGATTAAAAATAAAGGCTATGGGAGAGCCTAACAGGGATGTGCAACTTTAGTGATGAAAGAATGCTACCATGAGTATGTTGCAAGGGTAGAGCTATTGGCATTGTCAGCGGTAGGGTTTCAGTTTTGGAGCTTGAATTTAGAGTTTGATCCCTGTTGTAGTGCTTAGACTTTAGTAGAAGAGTTAAAAGCAAGTTATGGCTCCAGATATACAGCTAACTTTTGGATCTGGGTACAGTCCAAAATGATGGGAAAGCATTCAGAGAACAGAACTTTAGTTGTGGATTTTTTTCTTTTTTTCTTTTTTACCATGTATAGTTACCAGGGTTAGAACAGAAGAATGTCTAGAAGAGCAGAAGGATGAGTTAATGTTGCTTCATCCTAGCTCTGTCTATAGTTAGAGCTATGGGTAGAGTTAAGTTTGCCTTTGTGAATTACACATTCTAGGAGAATGTGAAAAGGAAATATAACTGTGTGTGTGTGTGGGGGTGTGGTGGTTTGGGGTGTGCCAGTATATTTGGTTTTGGAATAATTACTTAGAACAGCATTTCATCAAACATGTTTCATGGTTAAATGTTCTTATAAGGTGCTCTGTGAAATGAGAGCTCTATTTATACAATCAGACTTTGAAATGCTGTTTTTCTTTTCTCCTTTTGAAGAATCATGCTGCATATAAATATGTTAAAAATGCTGAGAATTCCTGAAATGAAAAACTGATTGCTTTCCCAAGTCTTGTCTATGCTCTGGGAAATTACAATCCCATGACACCAAACTTTAGTGGAATACACATTGAGAAGGTGGATCAACAGACTTTGTTTTCATCAAAGTCCCAGGAAGTATCTTTGTAAAGACCTAAGTTGGTAAAGGCTAGAAAGACATTATCAATTACATCTCAAAGACAAAGAGATTTGATGAGAGTCTCTTAAGAGAAGAAAACAAAATCTAGTTCAGAAAAGCTTTAGAGGTTGTCATTAAGAAAAAGGCTGTCAAGAGATACAAGGGCTAGAGCACCCCTGCTTTATCCATTTACTGACAGAACACAGGAAATAGAGGACATCAGCTTGATTGTACTACTACAATTGAAGCTAGGAGGTAAATGGGATGGGAGAGTAGAGTGTCTCAGCAGCTCCATTTTCAGAATCTCATCACTATCTTGTGCAAAGACAATCCTCAGATAAATTGAGTTAAACATTACTTAAATTGACAGTAATTGAGTTTGTGTGGGCTAGGGATGGGCTGGGCCTAGATAATCACTGCTAGTGACATTACAAGACATACTTAAACCTTCAAAACTCTCACATAGTCACAGTGTCTTTAGCAGTAATATGATATTAAACTTATAGGTAGTTTTTCTTCACATGCTTTATAAAGTAATTTAGAAGCATGAAGATAAGAGGTTTTCTGCTTCTCATGTATACTGTTTTTGATATACCGCATGAGCCATAACTCATTTTTATGTTGGCTAAATTTCTTTTTTGTTTAACCACAATGTAAGCCATATTGTACCCAGGATTTTGCTCTGTGTGTATTTAAAAAATATATATTTATACTTATATATAAATGTAGACAAGTTTTTACACATACACACATGTAAACAAGTATAAAGAATGAAAATACACACCCCCAAAATTGTATACTTGATAAGGTAAGTACTGAGTTTATTCTTTACACCCATAACAATTCAACACTAAGATTTGCAAAAACATCTGCAAAACCCCTATATTTACAAAATGATATGTTACCACACTCTTTTTCTTTTGTGGGTGTGAGTATTTATATATAGATTCAATTAAATGATTTTTCTCTATTTTGTAATAACACCTCTAAACTTACATGTGTGTGTTTGTATAAATAAGCATTTAATTATTTACAGTTTTAGAGGGTTAGCCCATGATCATTACTCTGAGAAGCAGACAGACATGGGACAGAGCAATATGTATAGGACACAATTATGCTTAATTAAAGCACCGAACTCCAAGTCTGTGCTTTTTCTGCATAAATTAAACTGTTTATATAATAAATTAAACTTTAAATTTTATTTTAAAATTTGTGTGGGAGTCCTTTCTATACATAAGAAAATCTACTTAACAATATGTAAAACTCCCTATCATTTCCTTATTTCAAACAGATCATAGCCTGAAGAGGATAGAGGTGTGTAAATATGTGAAAAATTGAATTCATAGGCATTCAGATTACTGGATGAATATGTATCAGAGGAAACTTTGAAAGATGAAGAGGTCATATGTTAACTCTGACAATCTTTGAAGAGATTACAGTATGAATGGAGAAGTCTGGAAAAAGTCAGGTATTTAAATTCTTTTATTGCATTCATTTGTTCAGTGTGTGAATGGATATATGTATGTATGTATATGTATGTAAGTGGGCACATGTGCTATACAGCATATGGTGGTCTGAGGACAACTTCTGTGAACTACTTCTGCCAGGTGGATTCTGGGACTGAACTAAGGTCATGATGGCAAGTGCCATTATCTGATTAGCTAATGTATTGGTCCAAAACTTGTTTTAAGTTCACAAGATAGAATAAGGGAAGAAATAATAAGTAATTTGGAGGGGAAGGAAAAATTATGGGAAAGAGATAATGCCAAATGGCGCTAATTTATTTTTTGAAATTTTATTTTACTTATCAACCACAGTTCCCTCTTCCTTTTCTCCTCCCATTCACCACTCATCTTCCGGCCTCCTTGTCCCTCTTCTGCTCCTCAGAGAGGGCAAGGCCTCTCATGGGGAGTTAACAAAGCCTGGCATATCAAGTTGAGGTAGGGCCAAGCCCCTCCTCCCTGTATCAAGGCTGAGCAAGGTATCCCTCTCTAGGAAATGGGCTCCAAAAAAGCCAGGTAATGCACTAGGGATACACTGACCAAGCCATACAACTGTCATTCACATTCACAGGGCCTAGTTTAGTCCCATGAAGGTTCCCAGCTGCCAGTCCAGAGTCAAAGAGCTCCCAGAAAGCCCTCTCTGTGGGTTTCTTCATCATGACCTTGATCCCTTTGCTCATATAATCCCTCCTCCTTCTCTTCTACTGGACTAGAAATCTTCAACTAATAGGGAGCATGTGGTGGGTAAGGGAAGGTGGGAATAGATCATGAGGGAATAGCATGGTTGAGTTTGGGGAGGGACAGAAAGGGAGAGCAAAGAGGCAGATATCTTGATATACAGAGACATTTTGGGGTTAGGGAGAAATCTGATACTATAGAAACTCCCAAGAATCCACAAGGATGACCCTAAGACTCCAAGCAATAGTGGAGAGGGTGTCTGAACTGGCCTTCCCCGGTAATCAAATTGATGACCACCTCAGCTGTTATCATAGAACTTTCATCCAGTAACTGATGGAAGCAGAGGTACTAATTTCTTGAGAGAGGGTTTTAGAATATGTGATGTGTATTGTGTTATATAAGTCCATTACCATTCTATAATGGAAAGTAAGAACACTCAATGTGGATGTGCTCTACTGAAATTTTGTATGATTGCCACAAAATCTCAAGAAAAGACACAATATTTTTTGTCGTTGTTGTTGATAATGATGTGCTTTATATGATGACATTGGTAGGCTTTGAAAAAAACAATCATGAGTGGATTAAGAATTGGTATGCTTATAAAGTCAAAGAAAACTTATAATTGGAGTAAAGAGTTCTAGTTATGACGTTTGTACCTTTTGGTAGAGAGGGAGCTGCAGGTTTGGGCCAATTAAAAAAGAATTATAGCATTGGATAGAAGTCTTACTTTGTAAATAAAACATATAAAATAAATACATATTTCTGTTGAATGTAATATAGACAGGATGGAGGCAAAAATAATGTAATTAGACAATTGCAATGGAATATAATGAAGGAAAGTTTCAGAATTGAAAAATACCAAGAGTGTACTACAAGTCTCTGGTGTCCTTTGCTGGGAATTTATGACTTCAAAGGCACAGTTTTCAGTAAGGGCCTGTTGGCCCCTAAATCTTAACACAGTAAAACTGAGGATTGATGCCCTCCAAGGGTAGGCAACCATCAGTTGACATGGGCAGTATGTTGAGCCTCAATGGAAGGGATCAGACTGTGTTTCTGTGTGTGGGCTGGCACCTTGGAGCCCATTCCCTTCAGAAGAATATCTAACCCAGTCTTGACATTAGGATGAAGAAATAGAACTTGTCTGTAGTGGATGCACCATGCTGAGCTGACCCACCTTGGGACTTCTTGCCCTTTTGTGGGAGGGTAGAGGGGATGGAGATGGGAAGGCTAAAGACTGATTGGGAGGGATTGGGATGAGGGAAGGGAGGGGGAGCAAGGGGATACATGGATAAAAAAGACTTCATTTTATAAATAAAAAGGAAAACAAGTAGTAATAGCTAAAGGTGGAGGTAAGAAATGAAAAGTGGTATTAAAGCCATAAACATACTAGAGTGAGTGTAGAAAGGCAAGCTTTTCCTGTCTTAGTTCAGGATTCCATAGACTCAGGTTTAGCTTCCATCTGTAATTATTGATCCAGGAAATGAGAAAGAATGGGAGAGGGTGCACACATAAACCCAGAGGTGGCTACTAGCAGTGAACATTGAGCATGAGGAGGATAATGGTATCACAGTAAGAAAATATGGAAGACAGGAAGGCATATTAAAGGTGTTGCTTTTTAGATTTCAGCTGGCCAAATGGAACATAAGACAAACAGCACTCACTTGATAAAATTTTGCTTAGTGTTATGAGATATCCTATCCTTACCTGAGATAGTAGTCAAATAATTTCTTCTTAAAATTTAGCAGTTTTAGAGACAAAGAAATAAAATAGTTTTGATTCACAGAACATGATTACATCTGTGGAAAGATTGGAGCCACTTACCAATTCTTAAAGCTAATTAATACATTTGGTTAAGTTTCTGGAAAGATCAGTATACAAAAAAAAAATTTCAATTTTTATAACAACAGAAAACATTTATAAATGTGAAATGTTAGGTATTTAGATACCTAACAATAAAAAACTAATAAGTGAAGCTAAAAACCATTGTTAAAAGAAATTAAAGGGGGCCTTGCCAAATCAAATGGCAAGAGATGTGTTTCTAGATAGGAGAGGTCTGCATTATATATGCTACTTCCTCATAATTTGATCTATAGCTTCATGTAATTATACCAAAGGTCTCTGTTGAAATGTTTTTACACATAAAAATTGATAGGATTCTATGGTTTTCTAAAAATTGAAAGTATAAATGTAGCCAACTACTCTTTTAAAGGAAAAAAATATTATAGGTATTAAGATACAATGTCTTAGTCTCATAGAATGGAGAAATAAAGTTGATACCATCTGGGAAGCATTTCCCTATTCTTTAGCTTTCATAGCTCCAGAATGTAGACTGCTGATCGCCCTGGGGGAAAACTATGATAATGATCACTGGCAAAATATGTCTGTGGGTTATGTAATGTTATGATCCTAATCAACTGCTTATGATAGGATTCAAGGTTCACTCCATAAAAGGAGATACATGTCTGGTACTATAAATCTAGGTAGGAAGTCAAAGTAGGAGAGGTAAGAGGTGATGAGGTAAAACTGTAACTATTATTCTGCTAGATGGATATGGCATCAAACGGTTCTCTAAATTCATATCTCTGTCAATCAAATGCAGCTGGCCAGAAAGAACCAGAGTGAAACAGTGTCTTCAGACATGAAGGAACACTGTACTCATGATGAACTTTCAGTATTCCAAATAGACTGAGGATATATGAAAGATGAAATAGTAAAGAAAAAGTGGCCACCATAAAAGGGGGTATTTTGACCTTGATATTGTCAAAATAATTTTAAGAAGAATTTAAATTTTAATAATTAGCAATAAATTGGAGTATATTAAATGTAAAACTTCTGTTTATTCAAGTTTAAGTATGGCACCAAGATTGTAAAGAAGAAATATTTGGGTCAAACATAACTCCTGAAAGATCATTTTGTTAATATCTTATTATTATATGTTGAAAGAAGGTAAACAAGAGAGAAGAGAAAAATCAAGTGTGCATGATTGAATTAGGAAGCTGTTTCAGTTAAAACTGGAGAGAAGATTTAAATTAAAATTGCAATTAATGCCTACACATTCAAATATTAAAAAGCAGAAAGTCACAATCAAATACATTGTCTATTTTATGGATGATGATGACGATGATGATTTTATGTGTGCATCTGCACAGGCATATACATGCCACAGTGCTCATATGAAAGTCAGAAGCAACTTTTGGGAATCAGCTCTTCATTTCCAAAGTGGGTTAATGGCAAGTGCTTTCATCTACTTGGCCACCTAGCCAGTCCTGTTTTGTGCTTTATGACAAAGACTGATGAAGTTCACAGAAATTCATGAAGAGCTCTGGCTATTTAGTGACTTGTTGTTGCTTTTTTGAAAAAAAAAAAAAATCTCAACATAGAATTTGTCTCCATTGTCCATTAAATAAATTACCAAAACAGAAGTAACCCCAGTCTCTGTGCTGTGGGCACATGTGGGCTAGTGGGGTATATTTGGAAGTAGAACAGTCCGCATATTTTCCAATTTCAAAAATTTGCATAGTGACTTACAGCACATTTTTATACTTTTATAAGGAAATTTTTTTTTCAGGGAGTGTATCTATTTAATTTATCTTACTACAGATACTCTTTTGTGTGTGTGTGTGTGTGTGTGTGTGTGTGTGTGTGTGTGTGTATGATATCAGAAAAGAAAACCCAACCAAATGTTTAGGTGACATTTTCTCCAACTTTAGAAAGTTGAATTGTTCAGGGAAAATGCCCAGCAAAGGGCTATTTGTGTCAGATAACAACAGAGCAGTTTAAAAGAACAAGGTGCATCAAATGATAGCCTGAACAAAAGCAAAAAAAAAAAATAAAAAGTAAGAAAAAAAAAGAGATAATGACATGCCACAGAACAGAGGGGACTGGGGTGGAAGCTGGGTACCTTGTTATGAGTGCAAGTACAACACTTCCAAAGAGAACAAGGTCAAAGTCAGAATTGTCTCTTAAGGCCTCAATTTCAGGAAACAAATTATATGTGGCCTAAGTGTTGTCATAAAAGGTTGTTTCCTGATCTAACTTTTTTAAATTGTATTCTTTGATTGATTGTCAAAAGTGAGTCAAACAAAAATAAACCCAGCAAAAGTTCTTAAAATATCTTTAGATGTGAATCTGAATCTAGCATTTTCAATTTTTAGTCAAATAATTAAAGTCTTGTAAAATTGTAAAATACATCTTCTTCATGAAATGCACTTGCAAGTGTAAGCAATTTTAAAAAGAAGACATTAATGGAGACTGGGTATTTAGTTTCCTTTTGTCTTTTATGGTTAAATGTTAGGTCATTTGCAAAGATGAGCTCTTTAAATTTCTAAGATCTGCTTTGAAGCTAGAATCCCTAGCTATGAGACCCACATATAGCCAGAATGCATTAACACTTGAAATTGTAGATCAGTTTACAGATGATATATGAGCGCCTTTTAATTGATGTGTCAATGATAAAACCTTCAAATTTACATCTCAACTTAGCCAGAATAGGTTAATACTTTAGAAAAAGTAGTGATGAAGTAGTGTGTACCTGCACTCATAATGTTTGTACCAGCAGTGTAACCGAACATATACTCATCAGAGTGTCTTCTCTCTAAGCATTGACTTAGAGACTTTGCCTACCCCCATCAGTGGCTCTGGACTCTGAGGTCTTCAGTGACAAAATAGCATAGAAAATAGCGTAGAAAACCACCTTCCACAAGAAAGAAAACCAAGTTCCTCTCATTGTTCTCTGACCTCCACATTTGTACCACACAACTCTTGTACACACAAAGTAAACAAACAAGTGAAATGTTTTTAAGTATATCTAATTTGGTTCTGTTTGCTCAAAACTTTGGGATCAGATCACTGCAGGCCAGACCTACCAGGAACTCATACTGTTCTTACATCTCATTCACCAGAACTCAGTGACATGCTTCAGCCCAAATCTTAGAAAATCTAAAATGTAACTGGGCTATGCCAAGCAGAAATGGTTTAGAGAACAAATAATTAGTGTGCTCCTGGGAACTCAGCAGAGAAACCACAGAACAAAAGTTTGCCCATCTTCTATGGTAGGTCATAATTCCCCTTAACATTTATTGTGCTCTTTCAGAAAGATCTGATATTTTCTCCAATTCCACATAAATTGGTACCTCCAACAGTGAAAGAAATGTACTTACTCTCTCCTTAGAAATTGAATGTGGTTTGAATATTTGCTTTTAACGGGGAGATGCAAATTTTAGCACCTTCTGGCAGAAGCTTAAAGAGCTATTGAGGTTTTTGCCTTTGTTCCTTTCTCTGTGCTATGAGAACGACTTGTCCAAAACAGTCTGATCCTTAAGCCTTTGTCTTTGAGTAAGACCCACAGAGCAGGGCCAAGTAGGGCTGAATAGACAGGATTCAACTTGAAGTAGTAATAGCCAAACAATTTCCATCATGTAACAAGAACAAGAAGTTGATGAAATTTACAGATGGTTTGTAGCTAAATCTTACATACATCAACAGACTGATTAAAGACTATTTTGGAATAGAAGTAGTTTAACTGAGATTATTATTGTATCAGAACTGATGAGTGAGGGATATATAGAATCTTTATTTCTTAAAACAGACTAACTATTGACAATTAGTATGATTTGAGATATTCACACCCTTCCCTCCACAGTGTCAGAACTTAGTAATCCTAGTCTTATTGTTTTTGCTATGTTTTCTATCAGTAACATCACTAAATTGTTAGGAAAGAAACACACTGCTGTTAGGCACCAATTGAAAAAAGCAAACGGCTAAGGGAAGGGATGGTGAGAGTCAGTTTTCCAAGTTAGTATTTACTTAAAATGATGGAAGATTTTGATAATTTGGCATCTGATCCCAAAGTTTTGAGCAAACAGAACCCAAAGTAATTATACTTAAAAATATTTCACTTGTTTGTTTACTTTGTGTATACAAGAGTTGTGTGGTACAAATGTGGAGGTCAGAGAAATATGCAGGAACTTGGTTTTCTTTCTTGTGGAAGGTGGTTTTCTTACTACCATGTTTATCCTAGAGACTGAATTAAGGTCATGAAGCTGGATGATAAGTCCCTTTTCCTGATGAGTAAGAGAGGATTGAGTGTAGGGCAGATCAGGATCATAAATAGCACCAGAGAGCATGAATGAGTATTGAGAACTGCTGCGTTGGAATGACTCGTGTACAGTTGACTGTTTCCATAGTTAAAAATGCTACATAGAATACCACAAAATACCTATCAAAAGTTTCTCTAGTCAACATTGTTGACAAACTTCTGAAAGATGTTTGAGTTGCTTAAAATGTATGGAAGTAGGACAAATACACTTGCTATAGTTTATGTAAGTAGAATCATTTTTAAAAGACATATCTGATTTATCAATATTAATAGGTTTCTAGTAAATTGACATTTTCCTAATTAGTTTAGTATCTAAAAGCCTGAGGTGAACTGAGAAGTTCTATATGAGAACGTTGACTTAATGGATTTTATATGCTTCTGGTAAGAGCATCAGCATACCACTTTGGTTTGTATCTATCATTTTGAGGCTGCAGGGGAATTAAATTGCATGTAGAATAATCTAAAAGCCTTCTTTACACCCTATACAATCTTAAAGCACCCCCTCACACACATACCACATGTGCAGTTTCTATTTCTAATGAGAGACCAGTTTTTCTGAAAACAAACAAACAACAAACAATAAACAGCAATGAGTGCTTCTTAATGCTCAGTGTAGGATCTATTGTCTGGAAAGAAGTTCTGTCAATAGTGGGCACATCTACTTGAATTAAGTAATAAGGTGATATCTGATAGACATAGTCAGAGGCCCATTTCCTATGTGATTCTATATTGTGTCAAGTTTTCAATTAACACTTTCCATCACATTAGATTCCAAAGTAAGAAATAGGACCCTTTTAGTGGTTACAAATAACAGAAAATCTAAATTTAGATTACTTAAATCATGACTCAAAGTTGCTGTTCATATCACTATGGTTATTGGAGTCTGGTCAGGTGTTATTTTGGTTTAATACAGAGGCTTTAGTTCAATGGCTCAGAGACTGTCTCATCTCTGTCTTCTTTAAATGTAGGTATCCCTGCTGTTTACAGTATAGCTATAGTCAAAATAAGAACATGTTCTTCTTCTTTGGCATTTAGAGAAATTAATGCTTGAGCATTCCCACACAATCTAAAATAATTCTTGAACTTATATTACTTCACCTTACATCTGTCCATACGTGTAGTATGTAATTAAAAAAAATCAACCACTTAGCATAAATCTACCTTACTTGATCCTGAATTAATTGTTTGGATGAGGAGTTATCATCTCAGCTTGTTTAGTTTTTCACTGTTATAAGTTTTCTCTGTACTAATATTTCTGTGTTTCCATGAATAAAATATGTAGGTCTGATTGGATGATGTCTAATATTCCTTTTCTCAATTTTAGAGCTGTGCATATAGTCACTGACCGACTTTCCTTCAGCTAACCTGAATCTTGTCATCATCTGAGAATTAAGGGGATATTTAGGATAATTTAGAGTGATTCGGTGACAGATGAGTAGCCTTCTCCTTGTAATTCATGCAATATTGGCCCACAAACCTGTGAATGCCAAGTCCTCTTTGTTAAATTGGCAACACTGGTAAACATCAAGCAGTTTACCTTTTAGAAAGCCAAAGTTTCAGGACATCTGCCACTCCAATTTATACGTTAGAGGATAAGGCTGCCTAGAAAGGCCATGGACATGACCAAATTTATTCTCATTTGTTCAACTTTAATGTTTCTTTCAGGAAAGTAGGCTTGTTGCTAAGGATTTTGAGAATTCATCCTCTTCCCTAGAGTTTTAAGTACTGCCCTTAAGAGAGCACTTCAAATGAGTCTGTAATATCCCCCAAACCATTTTTCCCTAGAAAAAAAAGATAAAGGACATCATAAAACCTGTGCTGAAGAATTGGTCTTTTTTGCATATCAGCAACCATTTAAGAGAAAGATGGGAAGCTGTCCACTGGTTTTTGAACTTTTCCTACTCCATCCTATTTTGTACAGAGTGACAGCCATCTTCTTGCTAAAAACAAGCAACTATTTCTCAACCTCCATTGTATATTGTGAGCCTTGCTTTCCAAGCCCATAAAATTGGAGTAAATTAGTCCCTGTAGAAAGCAGAATTATTATCTTCAGGCAAATCATCTTTTAATAAATGTGATCAAGAAGCAATTTAACAAGGATTAAATTTAGCTTCCTTTTTACATATACCAGTAGATCCTGAAGAGTTAATTCTTTGGCAAGGAGAAAGAGAGAGAAGAAAATAAGTTTATTTGTTGATGATGATAGCTACAAATCACTTGACAAGAGTTTTCATAAGAATGTGAATGTGTTACTTGTACAATAATACTGTAATATATGTGGAATTATTCCTATTTAGGAAATGGAATTTCATATGAGATTATGAGATATGAGATTATGAAACTCAGTGCTGATATATTAAAATAATTATAGGTATGCGTATTGGGCTATAAAGTTGATTTTTCTCCCTAATATGTGCTGTGATAGTCTGGAGTTTTATTTTGTGAAATTCTTTGTCAATCATTATAATAACATTTATCGGATATTTACAATAAATCAAGCTTTATGCCAAGTATTTGGCATAGCTATTTGATTTGATTTTCATAACTAACAAAATTTGTCTCTGTGATGAAGAAATAGAACCCCAACAAGAGGCACAGTATCTATCTTTTATCTATCCCATGCTCAGAGATTATTAGAAAATAAAATGTGAATCTTATTATGCCTTTGTCTTGAGGAAAACATTTGTTTCAAGGACTTCCCTTCACACAAACCCTGTGTAGCTGGAGTGCACAATTCCCCATTCTGCCTCACTGTTCCCACTACTGGACCTACTAAAAATAATTTTAACACTGAACTGAACTCTTTTCATCAAGTTCTTATATTTTCTGATCTTTTATCCCCATATCCATGTTACTTCTTATCCTCTCCTCAGTTGCTATAATTTTATTATGAAAGTATCCAGATACAACATGGTGTAATGGGCATCTTCTTGCATTTTGTAGCATTCTCTGGTTTGAGTAATTCTTTATTTTTGTGGTGTTCTTGATTAAAGTTCTATGAAAACAGCTATTAGTGTTTTCATCTCTAGTGCGAGGCACTTCCTGTAGCATTTACTTTAGAAGGCTATTCTGTCCATTGAATGAATGCATGACTAGACTGAAATACTAAAGTGAAAATAATTTTTATGTGTCTCTATTGCTATTTTCAAAAAGATACAGTGAAAGAGAAAATATCGCAGCAAGATGATGTAGAAAACATTTACACACTTATTTTCTTTCCCCTAAATACAGTAATTTTATCCATCTAAATCACAAAATTAAAGCCATCAATGTTTTAGTTGGGAAGAATCAAAGATTTTTTGAAGAATGTAAATATGATATCATAGCTATGTTTTTTTTTCTTTTGAAGCCTAAAATTATATATGATAAAGAAAACATGGGCAGGTAGATTGATAAGATTAAGTTGGAAGAAGACCTAGAATGGAATTCAATACTCAAATAAGAGTGAACATTTGGTTGTTTATCTTTATACTATTAGGAAAGATGATTAATGTCTTTAGATTATGGGAACTGAAAAAATAGGAATATATTCAGTTTGTATCAATTGCCTAGAAAAATAAAATCTAGTAGAAACTGTATTCTGTTGCAGGAAGAAAGATTAGGGTAGCAATGATTTCAAATGAGGCCTGGAAGGGAGTTCCGTGAAGTGGGCAAAGAGCCCTTTTCTATTTATATCCCATCAAGGCTTGGATATAATGTTGAAAGGTGGTTTGAGGAAGCATCGCAGGCATGATAGAAGGAAGCAAGCACACATGGAAGCATGGGTTTGCAAGCTGGAGTCTGTGTAAGAGGTGGAATTTTACATTAGGTGTTTGCTGGGAATTTAGATGAGCATTGTTTGATGGACCATTCTGTGATAGGAAGGAAGTTGCAGAATTTCAGAAATGGCTAGCCCCTTGACAGATAAAAACCAAGAAATATAGTACCTCATCTGCCTCAATTATTTCCGGGACAGCAAAAGGGGACATTCTGAAGTGCAAGTATCTGCAACCTAGGTAAGGACACAGCCACGATCATTGGAAACTACAGGGGAAACTTTTATTCTCTCAAAGAAAATAAAGACTAGAGGAAGAAATTAAGTTCAATTATAGACACAAACAGTTTTCACTCCTGGATTGTGGTATGTGTGAAGTTATACCTTTGATTTTTATTTTCTATTTTTCTTCTTCACGTGTGTCTCATGAAGATGAGAGGAATGTGTTTTAGCTTGTGTAAAATCAATAACTAAAATATACTCTGTCCTCTTGTAAATTCCAAGGGAAATACTACTTTACATTTTGTTCACAGACTCAGTAAGTCCTCAGGTTAGAATTACTTTCTTGCATTTTGCCAATAAGACAATAGAAACTGCATAATTCATTGGATGCACATAAGTCAGGCTTCAAAAGCAAATTGCCCACAGAAAAGGAGAAATACCACTTTTTATCATTTTTTCATATAACTTGGTAATATTGCATTGAAGATAAACTGCCTCAAATTCCAATTTACCAAACCAGAATACTCTAATAAAAGCAAGATGTGTCAGGTGGCCAGATTTAGCCTTTTCATTACTTTGAATCATTGGTAAATACAGAAATTTTCTCCTACAGTAATGTTTTCACTTTACATTCTGTTCTAAACTGTAACTGATCTCTAGATTCAATTTTCCCATTTTGGAGTGTTTTACTTCTTAAATGTTTCCTCAAAACATGAATGACCTTTTCTGAGCAAAGTCTGAAGTTATGACGTTTTGTTGAATGTCCTTTAAACATATTTCCACCTCAAGGAATAAGATGCTGTTGAAGGTTGATTTTGCAAAGTAGTCACATTGTTTTTCATGTCAGATCATAATACTTGATTACCTACTTTATATAATGAACACATAATCTTAAAGGAAAATAATTCTGTCCCAGTTGTTTTCTTCCTTCATTATCAAGAATCAATCTCTTCTTGTATTTAAGGGTGATTTAAGATTGTTTCTTGTTCTGCCCTACATTTGTAACAGGATAGGGTATTAGTTGAAGGTAGTTTTAATGAGCACTGTAACTTTTCTCTGTGTTTTTATCTTAATTTAAATTGGGAAGACTCTCTTGTGTAGCCAACAATGAGGACAATGCATTATATAGTACATCTAAATATAAAATAAAAATTTAAAAGGCATGAACTTTTTTTTTTTTTTAAAAAAAATACAGGACTGTTAGAGCTCATTTGGTTCATTGACAGTCTATACCTATCATGCTAACAGAACCATTTTTACATACTATTGTGCATATTCATGGCCAAAGTGGGAGTATTGCTTCTTAAATATTGATCCAGATTTTCATTCTATGTAAATAACTGCATAAAATTGGAATTACTCAAACTAATTAATTAATCATCGTGATGTAGAGAGACAGATAATAATGTAGAATTGTCTGGTTTTGGCTCTGATGAATGAAATCCATAAGCAATTACCGAGCATACATTTATAGGGTTTTTATTTTTAATGCTTTCAATATTGTTGATAGAAATCTTGCTGATTTTTTAAAATGAGTATATCAAGTAAGCTTATTACAAGTTCTAATATTTACATTTAATATAATGATATCTTTGAGAAAGAATATTTTGCAGATTATAAAAATCTTAGGAGAGACATCCTATATGGGACTATAAGTCAACTAAATGTGAAAGATGTATTCAAGATTGTCTTTACATCCTTTAAATCTCATTTATATCTCTCTAGATGGCTTTCTTTACCTTGTTCTCATGGTCAGATGCCTGCATGTCCACTTTGATGTATACTGCTCTAAACTAAATCCCCTCTCTTCCTCTTCTTAACGCTGTTGTGCTTCCCAAACTCAGTGATGACGGAGTTACCTTTTTCACTTGTTCTACTCAGGAATTCTACATCGTTGTCTGCCTCTCAAACATCATGATGATTAATCAATGACCATGGCGGCTCAACATTCAATATGTATTAGAGCTTGACATGTTTACTATCTCTATGCTTTCAGCAGCATTGCCATTTCTGACTTGGTTATGTTAGTAGTTTTTCTTCTTTCTGCCCTCAAACCTCAGTGTACCTGTCAATTATTGGTGTCTCTCTTTGGGTCTTCCCAAGAAACTGTCTTCCTGATTTTTTTTTTTTTTTTGCTTCTGTTTCTTTCCTCCCCTCCCCTCCCCTCTCCTCTCTTCCCCTCTCCTTTCTTCTTTTCCCTTCCCCTCCCCTCTCCTGTCCTCTCTTCCCTCTCCTCCCCTCCCCTCCCCTTCCCTCCTCTCCTCTCCTTCCCATTCTTCTTTTCAGACTAGGTTTCAGAGAGACAGAGGAGACAGACTGTTCTGGAATACACTGTGTAGGCTAGGCTGACACAGTGCCTCTGCCTTTTCAGCACTGGAATGAGTCAGTATTTCAGTATATTCTCATCATTGCCCCCATAGCAGTCCTTTTACAACAGATAATAACTCAGCATTTTCCCTTTCAAAGTCTCTATAAAGTTTTCTGGACTTATTTAGAGTAAATTAAGTTTTACTGTTGTACCCTATAAGACTTGCTTTGTTTAGCAAGCCCATTAATTTAATAAAATAACATCTCTTTTCCTTATTTAGTTTCTCCTAGCCATTTAAGTCTTTATGTAGAGGTCTCTTTGATAACACACAAATGGTTTGCGTTTTGTAATTGGATTATGTTGTTACATTGTAAATAATTTTCCCTCCTACTGGTTTAATAAAAATGCTTATTGGCCAAAGGCAGACAGGAAGTGTGGGTGGGGCTACCAGACTAAGAAAACTTTGAGAAAGGGAAGAGCAGAACAGAGATGCCAGAGAGAAGTGAGAGAGACACCATGGAAATACCACAATGAGAAGCCAGTAGATGCAGAGGAAAGAAGTTGAAATGATGCTGTGAGAAAGGGCAACAAGCTGCATGGCTGAACAAGGTAAGAATCATGGGTTAATTTAACAGTAAAAAGTTAACAAGCTATATACTTGGGCCCTAGGCCGATCAGTGTAAAATTAAAATAAATGTCTATGTAATTTTGTGGGACTGCATGTATATCTGTGGGACTGTGGGTCCAAACCTTGAAGCTAGGCCTAAAAGCCTGGGCCAGAAACTTCTTACCACAGTGTTTCGAGGTTTTATATTTGCAATTTTCATATGTCTAGAAAATTCTTTCAAAGAGTGATATGTGGAACTTCTTTACTGCTCTGAAGTCTACTGAAAACATTACAATGAATTATACCTTATTTGCCATTTTGAAGCTTCAGATTAGCCACTTCTCCTGGCCCTGTAACTCTGCTTTACTTGGTCTTTTTTTTCTCATAGGGCTCACAATTTTGTAATATAATATATGATTCATTTACTGTTTTCTCCCTGTGTTTTGATGCTAGACTAAAAGATCTAGGAATATGAATATTTTTTTTAGTTTAATTTGAATCATTTCATATGGTATTAAAACTTTATATTCAATATTTCATTAGAATTTCATTTCTTAGAAATTCTAAGAATGACTTAGAAATAGAAGTCATTGGAACAGAAAAGACTAAGAACTAAATTATCATCCTCCTTCAGTTTGGGCTTTGTATTTTCTTGAACAGTGTGAGTTATAAGTTTTAGAGCCTTCTTGATGACTCATTCTTTGTTATTCCATGGATAAATTTTCTAGTTGTTTTGTTGGGTGTGTATCTAGCTAAGTTGCATGTGCCCATTATAATGGTAAGATGGAAAACTGTAAATTGACATTCCTTATGTTATAGTCGAAAGTACTTGGGATGAGTATCAAAGCAATAAGAAAAAAGATATAATGTTGTGAAATAGATAAATTCAAAGCAAAAGCAGGATAAGCTTAGAAAGCATTGACTATATGGACCAATGTTATCTTGGTCATCAAATTCTAAGAAATGTGAAGTGTTGGGAAAGAAACAGTTACTATTAAAGGAAAAGATGTACAGATGATGGACAGGCTTCAACTAGGACAAGAAGGTCTAAACACTTTATCTATCTTGCCATGAAATAGCAGCTAATGTCAAAATGAAGAGTATACAAAACAAGTATTAAGTTGAAAGAGATATTTTTAATTAAGATAAGATGCTATCATGTTTAGATTTAACAGTGGCTCAGTTCATGGTTTATGCTGGTCTACTGATTATAGATGATACAGAAAGCTAGACAATTACATGCTTTAAAAGTGGCTGTTCAGAATTGATTCTACCGTGACATAGATTCTGAAGATCAGTCTCAGGTCACCGGGCTTGCTTGTCAAGTGATTTTACCTGGTGAGCCATTTTGACAACTCAAAGCTGTAATAAAGTTTTAAGGTGTATTTTTGTATTCAAAATTCTGAGAAAAAAGACATATTCAATATTCAAGAGGTTAATAAAGTAAAATTAGGATCCAATTATAAGAAGTGTGCTGAATGGACTCCATTTAACATTAGTGCTTGTGAAAGATTTTCTTTTCATGTCCTGGTGTTCTTGTGCATTAAAAACCCACTTCTTGATTTTCCTTTCTTCATCTAACACTGTAGGAATGTGTTAAATATAGATTCATATTTTATGGACATATTTTAGAAAGAGATTCCAGCTTCTACTTTTACTTATAGAGTACTTTTCTTGCTATCAAAAATATCTCAAGCTAAATAAAGAATGAATAATGTAATAGATTTGTTTTTGTAGTTCTAAAATCATATTGACAGTAAAATAATTGTATCAGGGATATAAATCTTCTAGTAAATAAAAACTGCTCACAGCAGTGTATATATTTTTAATTGTCAGGTGATAATATTGGGAGATTTATAATGATACAGGTGTTTTCATTTTTTTCAAGTACTAGTTAGAATCTATATGAGATGGGTTTAGTCGCATAGTATGTGAAGCTATTGATTGAATGGCTCTCCTAAAGTAATACATTCTGTATAATTAAGTTCATAATCATATAAATGAGTGCTAATTTTTATAGTATTATTTCCCCACATGTTATATCTCTTTCATTATTTAGAATTATGGTTCATAGAGCATAGTAGATGAGTTACTGATCTACCTAATAGTAAATATTGTCTGGTTTTCTAATTATGGGTCATCAAATGCTTGCCAAATGTCTTCTTTTGTCTTGAAAGGGTATCATTAATTAATCATTGTGATGATGTTCAGTGGCTAATTGTGTAGACAATCTTAATCAAGTAAGTGCAAGTATTGATTCCTTGGGACCAGCTCCAGCAGCTCAGGGTTCAAAGGAAAATCCAAGAGTTTGGGTGTACTAGACATTTTTATCTGAGAGGATTAGGAGAAAAAGATACTCATACACTTTCTTGATAGTTTCTTTCAGACTCTTTATGCTTTTGCATTCTGTATTCTTTATTTTTCCTGGTGACTTCCTTCTCTCATTCTGGAAGTTTTTCTTCTAATTCTATCTTTATTCTTGATTTTTTTAACTCCTTCTAATTCTCTTATTCTTGATGTTTTTGTTCTTCCTGATTTTAACTCCATCTTTATTTTTTTCCCTTAAAGCTTATATGCCCCAGTAAAAACTTTCAGATAATATAAAAATTACTAGGTCATTACATTCTGTTTTCCAAGTGAATAAATACAAGTAAAAAGCAGCATGTTTCCATAACTCTTACATTTTACTTATTAAAGGTGAAAAATTATCCCAAGAATCCACATGCTTTCAGACCCAAGTAACTTGTTATAAGCTAACCATGTAGGCAAGGAAGATATTCTTCTTAGTCAGGTCTTTTACTGGAAGGATGCATTTTGCATTTATAAAGAAAGGGCCAATTGTTCTATTACTTATCTTGAAAGGTAATCTTGTAAGAAATCTTAAAGGAATCAAAACCCTAAACTTTTATATATTAAAATGAATCAGTCAACTCTACTTAAAACCTTTTGTGTGCATACCAACTCATCAAAAGTTTTTTGTATCAGGAGACTGAGAACAGAAATGTGTATAAAGAATTAATCTTCACTGTTGATCATTAACCAATTCTAGTAAGAAAAGTTTATCAGCTTGTAATAATTGGACTGCTTTGCTCTTGTTTTCTGACCTGAAAGAGTTTCTCACTCCACTATGTGCCTTTTGAAGACTTTAGTCTTCTCAGGTTTTTCACATCAAAGCTATTATCAAAATATCTGATCTGATCTAAAGTTACTATAAGGCTTTGTTTTAACTAATGATGCACACCGAAACCTGTGACTGTGTCTTTTAGCATTAAGGTTAAAGGAATTTAAACCAACCAGGCTCCTAGGACTCAGATGTTTCTCTTAGTTACTAACTTGAACTACAATCTATGTAGCTCCTTAGAGGAAACTCATAGGACCTAGTTCTGCAACATTTCCTTATATTTATTTTTATTCATCAAAGCACTGTGCAAGCTAACATTGTTATTATAAATTAGATAGTACAGAATAGGAAGGAATCATTTTCCTAATAATCCACAGCTAAGAATTCCCAGTAGAATGGAATGTTTCCATGAGATAAACACACTACATTATAGGCAGTGGGAATTTCCCCAGACTCATTCATACCATGCTAGATACCAGTGCTAGATAGCAGCAGCAACTACATAAAGGCACAGATATGCAGGACATTGTGTGTGTGGGGGGTGTCTGTGGTCTCAGTTCCTTGCCCTGAGATTTACCCATTAAGAAGTTGCCTAGTGGTGGGCTGATACCTTGAACTTCAATTGTTCCCAGCTGCTCTTCTGACAAGGCCACCAGTATGCCAGCTTCTTTGCTTTCATCTATAAACTAGGGATAACATACCTATTAAGTTACTGCTGATCAGAATTTGTTTCTTTCTGAGGCAAGGCCTCCCAGTATAGCCCTTGTTAGCCTAGAAATTACTCGTTAGACCAGGGTATAATCTTTAACTAACAGATTCTCCTATCTCTGTTTTCTCAGTGCTAGGACTGAAATCATGTACCACTTTAGAACAGTTATACTTAACCTTAACTATAGCCAAAGTGGGAATCTGTTGCTATAGTGAGGAGGCGCATATGATTAATAGCAAAGGCTTCTTTATCTTTGATCTACTTAAACATTATAGGAGTCATTTGCATATGTGTTACAGCTTCTGGTTTTATTTTTTAATGGGATTTCTGGGTGCATGAACATGGGTATCTCTGTGTCTATATGTGTTTCTTATGCTTTTTCTTTGGCTCTATTTCTTCTGTTTTTTTTTTTTTCTTCTATTACAATTTATTTCTTTAGCTGGCATGAGAATGAGAGATAAAAAAACATATGGATTTTTGTGTGAGGAAAGGAACACAATAAATATATTGTATAAAAATATATTTTAAATAAAAAATAGGGTAAAATTGTAGGAGTCAGTATATAATTTTCACTTCCGTAGTAACTTCTACAGGCCCTAGGCATATGTTGTATGTCATTTCTAATGGGCAGGTTTCTTGTATGATTTAACTGCCTTTTCATTATGAGTGGTATTTGAGAAGACTAGTCACACCTCTAGGGAAATTTTAGAAATTTTAGTTCTCTGGAATGTTTTGAGCACTGGATTAGTGTTTACTCAGGTTTTGATCCATTAATTTACTTCCTTAAGGCCTTAGTCAGACAAGGAAAGTGCCATGTGGGATCTGACATTCAGATAAAATCACTACATGTGTTTGTTTGATGGTAATTATTGAAGTAAACACAGTTGACATTATTCCAGTGTGTCAGGTGCAGAATATATATATGTACAAATGTGTATGTCTTGGGAATGATACATCTTCAGTGTATTAAAAACCTGGTAAATAAAAATACTTGATATTTACATACAGAAAGAAAAAAAATTCAACATGTTTTGAATTTTTATGAAATCCTTCCAAAGCTTTAATTTGTAGACACAAGTGAATCTCCTCTGTTGCCTTTGAGGAAGACCTAAGGTCGTTTTCATATTTGAAAAGTCACGAATGAATAAGTCTATTATAATTAGGTATGTATGCATGTTATATCAGATTCATATTACTGTCCAAATTACTAAATACCCTTGAGAATTCATTTCTTGTTCTGAAAGTAGATATATGACTATGTATATTTATTTTTTTTCTTTTAAATACAATGGTAGGGGGCATAAATAAGGTCTTATACTTAATACTTACTACAGAGCTTGGCACATAGATTATGCTAAAATATGTTTGTATTAATTTGAAATCTAGCACAAATGGCAAGACATCCTTGCCTTAATGTACACACATCTTTGAGTCTAAAGCTCTTTATTTGGACCACATGTAGTATAACCTAAATTTTTCCATAGCCCTTGTTCACAGAGTATGCTTTCTTACTTACGTACAAGCTAGTTAGGATGCTTTACATTCTATGATTTTGATACATGTTGTTGATACGCCCAGAAACACCACTGAATAGTTCACTCTGATGTACTTCATGGAATTTCTTCTTTTCCTCCTCAGTTTCCTGGTTCCTGATGTTATGTATCTTTGGTATTTGCTATCTGTGGGTTTGGTTAGAATCTGTTGACTCTGGTTGTGTTATCTGTCTTTTATTTACTTACATATGTCTGATTTCTTGCTGACTTTATAGGAATTTGAGAGTGAATGGTTACTCATTTAGCAAGAGTTTAAAGTAATCTGATGCTGCCACATGACACATGAGTGTCAGGCTCTCTTGGTCACCTCCCATGGACACTCAGTTTTGCTACTTCGGATATGAAGTTTTTCTGACATGCTATAATATCAATAGCAGTGATCCAAAAATTAAAATTTCACATTTTCTAGAATTATTTTAGAAATAAAAGGGTTAAAATTTATAACAAAGTTGCTACAATATATGCTCTTGGGAGCAGTTTGGGTAAATGGTCCTATGTGGAGACTAGATTCATAAGAAACAATTTAAATGCCATCACCAGTTAATGTTTCATTAGTTTATAGAGTTACCTACTAATTTGTCATTTGAAAGCAAGAATTAAGCTAACATTGGCAGTTTTAACAGAATTATAAGTACATTTACCATTTGCTAATTGGTGTTTTATATTAGCACCATATTTAGAAATTTTGTTGATTAGATTCCCTTTTGTTTTTCATTTACAGAAATATAAGGAGTGTATTAAAAATGAAAACTAATTATGACTCACTCAGAACTTTTCATGCTGCAGAGAATTCCTCTGATCACAGGGAGAATGTACTGAGTTCAGACACTCTTTCCATGATGGACCAACAAGTCCACTAAAGAGAAATGACAGTTGCTTTTAGAAATTTTTAAAATTGATTTTAGGTATCTAAATAAAAAATGTGAATGTAGCTAGGGATTATACTGGTTTAGTACAGTGTCAGATGGAGAAGGAATATTGAGATCAAAAGAAATAGGACAGAACACACAAATTAGTTATCCAATACCAAATGGTCAGCCCTGTAAATTTACATACAAGTCACTGTATATGGACTAAACATGTTATAGTTATATATTTAGGAATACATATACCTGCATGTAAATTACGTATTTTAAAACTTCATGAATTTGAAAGAGGTTAATACATGGGAAGGCTTGAAGAGAGGAAAGAGATAGGAGAAATGCTGTAATTATAAGATCTCAAATGGATGTGCGAAGAAAGAGAAGTTTATGGGACCTACTAGCCATCATGGTAGTTTAGCTTTCAGCATACATATTTCCCAAGGAAATCCCATGAAAATCCTCAATGGAGCACCTAGTATTATTTTTCATTTAACCAGAACACCAATTTATTTTCATCATGCCATAAGTCCCAACACAGGAAAACATTTTTGCCTTTCTGAATTGTACATCTGGTCATATAGGTTTATCAAAAATTTTGATTTATTATTTTTTACTTCAGTTGTTTCTAGCTTATTATGCTTAAGTTATTACTGTCTCCCCCAAAGATTATGAACCCAGTGATACTATGGATAAAGGATGTTGCATAGATCTCTTGCATCTCTGAGTATCTTGAGAGTTGGACACTGACTGCCATTGATCTGAGCTGCCAGTTGCCTGTAAGGGATCAAACACTCTTGGAAATTAGAGATGATCTCTGGAGCTGAGGAAAAGCATGAACACTACCCAGTATAATACAAATGGAGATTTCCTCTATAATAATGGATAAGCATTCTTATTGCCCATTGTAGAGGTTTCCTGCAATACAATTCCCTATGTGTGTGGGTGTGACTTGTTCTTTCTGAGTCTTTTTTTGGAATCAGAGCTTGTAGGATTAGTTTAAATGCTGACATTCTGATGACTGCTATTGTTCTTATCGATTGTCACTATCTTTGGTCTAGGCATCTCTTATTCTACTAGTATCAAACAATTTTTTAGCTTGAATACAGGAAGATATTGTACCCTTCATAGTTTGAATAGAGACACAATCCTAAATCTCTCTGCTTAGCTCAGTTAATTTTATTATTTGACTATTGCTTTTCTAATGTTTTAGCTTAAAGTTTGTTGCTATGCAATAGCCTCTTTGGAACTTAGTTTACTAATCTACAAAATGAGGAAGATATTTTCTTTATGAATTTATGAGCTTATGTTTAGAACATTAAATAGTATGTATCAAACTGTGCAAGGCAGTCTATTGTTTTAGTAATTTCAATGATTAATGCTCTAGCTTACATTAAGTTTTCTGTTGAAATGTGTGAGTGCTCATTGACATGTTAAAATAATTGTAACAATCTGTCATCAGGACACCAACACATTCTTGAGAAATTAGAAAATAAGGATAGAATTTGTTTTCTTTGAGATTAAAAATGAAGACAAAAGTTACAAGTATTTTTTTGTATTAACTTTTTCTCAGCGCTTCACAAATTTGAAGATACAGGCATGTGAGGAAGCTGGAATCCATGAGTAAAAATTTATGGATATTTCTAGTTATGCACCATTTTAAAAAATACTCTTACTGTGAACAGATTCTAAAAATGGGAAGTTGATATTGCTGGATGTCCCTATACAGAGTTGTTGGTGATATTTTCATATGAGAAGATTTAGAAGGCCAGTAAATAGGAAAAGTAGAAAGGTAAGTACTTTATTATTATTTAGTAATTTGAATTCAAATTAGACACAACCCCCCTTTACTAACTTTTCTTTCAGACTTTCCTAGTACTGACTCTGAATTCTGTCATCAAACATTGCATATTTCTGATGATATAAAAGCACATGGTGGAAGATAGAACAGAGCGTCTTGAGAGTATGGATGGGTGACTTATTCCATAAAATGATTTCTCATAAACATACTGATGATGGGATAATTTTTTTTACAAGCAACCCATAGTTCTGAGAATTCTGTTAAGAATACTAAATACGTGAGATTCTTCCTCATAGCAGATAGCATTGCTGTGTTTGCTCCAAGGTCCAATTATCCTCTGGACAAGAGATTAGATCAGTTGTGTACTTGCTTTTCTTTCCTGCAGCATTTCTGTAGTAAACACAGTCTACTTCAAACAGGATATGTTAACTCTTTGCTTTCCAAGTACTTTATGAAGAAAAATACCTCCCAACTTCAGTGCTATATTTACAATGAATCCTAATGGCTTTATGAAATTGGCAGAATATTTCATATGTAGTATTTTATTGACACAATCTGGTAAGACTATAGAGAGAAGACTGTGCTCACAAATAAAATTAAAGAACAAGCTGAGTAATTTTTCCAAGAATGTATAGATACAAGCATTGTAATTGAGATGTTAATGCAGATTTTTCGTAATAAACTGTGAACTTTTCATGTACCACACTGATCTCAAAACACAAATACTTCAAATCTAATATGTGTCAGGCACAGATGGGAATGTGCAGCCTTTTGGTAGAATCTGAGGTAATTTAATCGCCCCCCCCCAAGCTGAGTCTTGACAACTGTTGAAAAAGCCTTCTATTACTCTGGGGGAGCAGTTGCTTCCTAAAAATTTATCACAATTCTTGCTTTGTTGACACTAGAATGGTCAGAAAGTGAATCTAGCATGATAGAATAATTTAAATTCTATCCACATACTTTATTTTGTGTAGCCCTTTCCTGACTTGAAGTAAACTAAAATGACAGTTACCAAATAAGTAATTTTAGAATTCCCATGATCAAGGGGACTGAGAAAAGAATTCCTGGTGAGTACTTGGAGAATAACAGAACTCCACTAGTGTGTTTGGTCCAAACTCCATATTCAAGTAGCAGGCAGATGTTGAATAAGATTATTAAACCCAAGTGCCTCAAATGTTGATGTTTAAGGACCTCTTTGTCCTGAAGAATATCTTTAGTTCTTCTTTTTTTCCCATTTGCTTCCTAGCACAAACTTTTATCACATTTGTATTATATGTTAAGACATTTCACCTGCGTAGCTTTGTCTACCTCTCAGAACTCAGCAACAGAAAAGTTACAGGAACTGTATACATTCTGTCTCCACCAAAGTTTTGAGGTAACAGAATGGCTTGACTGTCAGAAAGGAAGAAATAGGTTCAATATCTTTGTATCTGTGTTTGGGAAGTGGTAGGTGAAGGATAAATAGCAGTTTGCAAATTTTGAACAAAACTTATTTCCTGGTTGTGAAAATACCTCAACATGTAATTTGAGGCTTCTCATGAATAAATGCTCTATAGCTGTAGATTGACAGTATCTCTGCCTACTATCTGAGAAATTTATTATCTTGGTTTTCTTTTTGTAAATCACATACATTGAACCTAAATGGTGCTTGTATAAATTACAAGAGAAATGAATAAAGATTATATGCATGCTTCATGTCCATGTCCTATCCCATGCCCCACCTCTCATAACCTATCGCATCACATCATTTATTTCATATCATTCTGTGTAATGTTCTGCTAACATATCTCTTCACTTGAATTTTTTCTTTATGCATAAGATCATGTTTCATAAAATAAATAAAAGTTGTTTCCTCCTATACTGTCTATGATAGTACATAAAACAGCAAGTTATATAAAAGCTTTCAATAAGTGGAGGTAAAAAAGATCACAAAGACTAGTGTCCAGTGTAAAAGGTTGTGTATGTTACCTTTTCTTCTATTATAATTAAAAAATGTAGTTTGGATGTTTTCCTTACTAAGAGAAAATCTCTTCTAGAATATCTGATTTTTTTTAAGAGTACTGGCTGAGTTTTATGTAGAAGATAGAATAAAATGGCTGGAAAAAATGGGCTAAATTTGCAATTTGTGAAAGGAAATAATGTAAGAATGGCTTGTTGTTTCCAGTCCAGGACTTAATTTAGAAATCTGATTACCCAGGAGATTGAACAAGAGCTGATGAGAAGATAAAGCTTCATCCAAAGAGACTTTATTTCTTCCTTTGTAATGAGACACCTTAAATATCCAGCTTTACCTGCTGTGAATTAAACCAATTAAAGGCCATCTTTCATGGCTACTGCTATTTTTGTGTGTGTGTGAAAGCTCACATATATGTAAACTTACTATTAGTAAGTTTATTCATTCCAAGCCCCATGGGGAAAGACATCTTGACAGATGAGGTAATCTTCAACTACTTACACATCTAAAAATAGAATACTTTCATTCTTGAATCGATATGTGTTTTATATTTAGAGAAGGATGGAAGAGAATTTTTGTTTTGTCTTGCTGATTGAATGTCTTCCCTAAGGAGTCAGCTATGTTAATAGCATCAGCTCTGAAATCTAAGTAACAAATTCAGTCCTGGCCAGTCATTAACTATGATGATGACTGCAAACCTTAATTTCCTCTTCCATGAGAAATAGGTGATATGGCAATGGGATTATTTAGAGAATTGGACACACACACACACACACATATACAAACACACCTGTTCAGCATAAGATAGTCACATCAAATAATGAGTAGAACCCTGTCCTCAACTCAAAAGGTTCTATAGCCTGAATGTGTTTCCCAGGTTCATTTTAGACTTTTTTTAAAAAATATTTTTTTTTATTTTTTGAGAAAATAAAATTATAACGTTTTACTTTTCCTTTTCTAGGGGGATTACTATCAGATTATGTTATGAATTAGACTTTTAGTCCTCAGCACAATGATGTTGAGACTTGAGATTTTAAGAATTGATTAGGCCATTGTAGCTCTTCCTTTATAAATGAATTAATTCTATAATTATGTTAATTAAATGCTGAGCAAAGATGAGCCCACTCTAACCTTTTGCCTCTAGTTGAGCAGTGCAGCATGGAGTCTTCATTTAACATAGGCCTCTTGCTTGTGTCATTCCAGCCTCCACAACTAGAAGACTAACCTCAGACTATCCAGTCTCAGGAATGCTGTTGTAGTGGCATACAATTGAGGTAGTCACTCAGAAATGGAAATCAGAGATATAATGGAGAATGTACGTAGTATCTCAGTGCTTTTGAAGCTGGGGTTCTTTGAAGTAAATGTTTCTGCTATTTTTCAAGAGCTCTTGAGGAGTAAGAATTAAAATGGGCCTTTGATATACTGGTGTATATGTCAAGTGGTAGGAGAGTAGTACATCACAGAAAAATGAATCTGACCGCTGAGGTAGCATTGTGAGGCTAGATCTTTTATAGCAATTACTAAATATTCCTATTTTTCTGTACTTCAAAGGGAAGTTTTTGAAGTATATTCTTTTTTAAAAATAAAATCCCACATTAAAAATCTTATCTTTGGGCTATAATAATGTGAACAGAATGAGAAAACAAATTTAAGTACCTTTGTTCTTTAAGGCTCTCATTTTTTTTTTCTTGGAGAAAGCACTTGAGTTGTTTTATTTTTCCCAAAATGCCAAAAGAGCACTATCAAATTTATATGAAAACTTTGAAATGAGTCATGTTTGTTAGCTTCTAAAACTTCTAGGAAAGAAAGAAAAGTGTATATAAAATGTGTTCCATATATGATACACATGGAAGTTTCTTTACTTAGGGTCAAGAAGTTAAGAAGAGAGATGAAGACATGTCTCATTAAAATTATGTTACTTTGTTTTTATTTTGTCTTCAGAAGTGATTGCCTGCATGTATGTCTGTGACTCTGTCTGGTACCCACAGACTGCATAGGAAGATAAGACGCTCTCTGAAACAAGAGCTACAGTTGGTTGTGTGCTGCATTGTATGTGCTGGGACCCAAACTTGAGGTTTTTTAAGAGCAGCTCCTAACATTCTTTCTTTATCCTGTAAGTTTAGTGGTTTTATAATTATGTGGTGAGCAGACTTTTTTGGAGGTCTAATCTACTTATTGTTCTGTAAGCTTCTTGTTTCTTCATAAGCATTTCCTTTTTTATGTTGAGAAGATTTTCTTCTATGATTTTATTGAATATATTTTCTGTGCCTTTGAGCTGGTATTCTTCTCCTTCTATTCTATTTTCACTTTTAGGTTTTGTCTTTCCATGGTTTCCAAGATGTCTTGTACTATGACTTTTTTGGACTTTAGTGTTTTCTTTGACTGATGAATCTGTTTCCTCTATTATATCTTTTATTCCAGAGATTCCCTTTTCCATCTCTTGCATTTTTTTTGTTAAGCTTGCATTTATAGTTCCTGTTTGCTTATTCAGATTTTTCATTTCCAGGATTTTTTTGGTTTGTGTCTTCTTTAATTACATTTATTTCAATTTTTAAGCTGTGAACTGTTTCCTTCACTTGCTTGACTGCTTTTTCTTGGTTTACTTTGTTTTCTTTGAGGA